>JAYMSZ010001506.1:0-14159 GCA_036897665.1 Pelargonium citronellum | reverse complement strand
ACATAGAAGGAAGATGGCTTCTTGGTTATGCAGGATACATGGGATTCAGTACAGTGACAGTAGTCGAACTTAAGGCTTTAAGATGCGGTTTGGAAATGGCCAGGGAAGAAGGGTGGCGTAAGGTAGATGTGAATGTAGATTTCAAAACCGTCGCAGAGGTAGTTATAAAAAATGGGACTGTCGGCTGGGTTGCAGCTGATATTTTGGAGGATGTTAAAAATTTATTAAAAATGGACTGGGTGGTCAGTATTGATCACTGTTATAGAGAGGGAAATACAGTTGTAGATGCTCTTGCAAATTTGGGTTTCAATTTTGAGAATAGAGTTGAAAAGCTTAGGTGCATCCCAACAGGTCTGGAGGAGATGGTTCGTGAAGATGCCAGAGGAGTGGCTCATAGTAGATTAGTGGCTGGTTTGTTTTTTTTTTTTTTTTTTTTCCAAAAAAAAAAAAAAAAAAAAACTCTATAAAGAGAGGTCTCTTTGCATTGCTTGAATACCTGATTTTACTAGATTAGTGAAAAAGAACAGCACTCTAATAACCAACAATATATGGTTCAACAGAAAACTATAATGTAATAGTACTCATTGTTCCTCCTCTCAGAATTGATAAAAATAGTTGCCACACTAGGAACTTCACCATGCAGGCTAGGAAAAGGAAAATCAGATAATATTATCATCACTCATGTAATAAGGGGGAACGAAGTAAACATTAAGTAAAGCAGTTGCAATTCTTTTTCAACTGCATTAGTTGTTCCTCAGTCACTAGACGCAACCAATGATATCTGAAAACTATGTGTTTCGTCCGCGCATGATACATGGTATTCTTGCTCAAGTCTAATGCGCTTTGACGAGAACCTTTCAAAACTGTTATGCTAACAACCAAAAACACAAAATGAGAACCAAAAGGGGAAAAAGTGAAAGCGAAAGAAGACCATTTCCGTACAAGCTCATCCTTATCTCTGAAATAGTTTGATATGACTAGAGAATAATGAATGAAGGACATGCAGAGGCGAAGAGGTTTTAAAAGTGCCATTGCCCAACATGAAGACGCTGCACTAATTTAAGATTTACAAGCAATTAGTCGACAAACTTATATGAAAGAGTGAAAATGAATTACAGGTCACCAACTGACTCAACATTAACTCTGTAAGAATCCCCAGTATAAAAATAACACTAAATAGCAAAAACTAAAAAGTTTGTGAGAAAGCAGCACGTACACATCTGCAAACTTTGTACTTCCTTCACCCCTAATCCGTAGAAGGCGCTGCCAGCCAGGAGGGGGCTGTGCAATATTGGGCTTATCAATTGCCCATAGCCGACTGCCATCTTGGGATATATCTTCTGGATCATGGCACGAAATGTTAGGCCGCCACTCACGAGCTGCTTCACACACAAAAGGCACTTCAAGAATACGTTCTCTTATGGCTTCATACCTCTGCTTTGTGGGGATTAGCCTCCACTTGAAGCACTCAGCACATTGCACTGTGAATGCCCCTACAGATGGCAAAACTCTTGGTGCATGCCGGGCTGAGTATGTAAGCAATGGTAGAGGTTGGAACTGAATAGGGTCAGGGTCAGGGACAGCTTCAATTTCCCTATTACCATTGGCCGTAAGATCATAAAGGACCAACTGCTTAGAGTGGCCATCTTCGTCCTCCGTGTCTGAAGAAGAACAAGAAGTAGAAGACAACGAGGGAGTAGAACTAGGAACATCTATAGGTAATGCTCCATGGAAAATTTTTTTTTCTTTCACCTCAAAGGAGTTCTTGTGGTGTGACTGCATTTGAATAGATTCAAACCACCTGAAACAAATAACAAAATGCATAAAGCATACTTAATAAAATTATCAAAAACTCATAAAGGTGTTGCAATGTGAAGCTGCATAGCTGATTTACATCTTTATTCAATCAAGTAATTTTCCTTGAACTTTATTAGGACTGTAATATAAATCAAAGACAAAATACAGAAGCAAACATACATCATAACAAGTATCAAACCCTGCAACCTTGCAAGTCATAAGCAATAACGCATGAAACATGAGATTTATATATAATCTCAAATTGTGGAGATCCTTTGGCTATCAAAAACAAATCCAAAAATTGGAGAGTGGAGACAGGGCTAAAATCCATGCAATATAAATTCCAGTTGTCATATAAGACAGTTAAAAATTACTAGAAGGATGTTAGGTTCAGCATGACAAGTCTAACATGATGGCACTTAGATGTTTCTGCCTACCGTTGGCTAAACCAGTAACTATACATGATACTAAAACCTGTGAATAATTGGTTATACATGTAACCACAATCAAACAACCAGACTGACACAATGTTGGATCTTCATCAAAGCCAAAAAGAGGTTCTAAATTTCACATTTATTCAAAATTAAGCAACAAGCATTCTGCATTTTATCCGGCTAAAACTTTTTTGGCCATTTCTATAATAACACGGTGGTGTTTGAGATAATGGGTCCTGTGACTCCCTGAGGGTGAGCTTACCCAACACCCATCCTCAGGATTGCAAGTTACAGCTGTCCAGAGAACTCTGTATGCACCTATGATTGTTTCTAATCCTTCACACTATTAGATCCCTCTCTAAGATCTTACTAATCACAATTTGTTTTGAATCTTGAAAATTAACCAACATATTTCACCAAACAAGGTATGAGATAATCTACCTTCTATTCTTGAATCAAATTGTCCAGACCACCAATGGAACTATATTTCCAGTGCCACTTTCCTCTTGCCAAACACTGCATATAAAAAAAAATATAGAAAGTTACACCTCATTAAAGAGGAGCTAATAAATAACCAAAACCCCAAAAAGAAACATACCAATAAAATCAAAATAATAATTTTCAAAAACATAAGACAAAAAAAAAAACTAATTCCATAAACAATTTTAGTTGGTCGGAAGTGACGATTGTTCTTAAAAAATGGGAGGAAAACAGGACCGAGAAAACCCAATATGGTATAAAAAAAAACAAAAAATGATCGTTTTCCATTCCACAAGAAAGCGGGAAAATGAAAAAGGAAACGTTTTGATGACAAAACAGAGACCCATGCAATATCTAGATCTAATAAATAACCAAAAAAGTAACAAACAAAGCAGCAACAGCTCCTGGTGTTTGGTTGCTGAGAAAATAAACAAGGAAAAAAAATGCAGGAAAAACACAACAACAACCAAACAAGCTCTTATGTGAACGCAACAGAGTGATCACAAACAACTTTTTATTAAGTAAAAAAAAAACGAAAAATATAAACAAACCAAAAAACGGGGCAAGATCTGCACTAAAAAAATTAATAAAAATAATTTGGAAGCAGATACAGGAGGAAGATGAGTTACGGAGACGAGGTCGGGGAAAGGAGAGCAATTGATGAGAGAGGACAAAGAGCGGATCGTACGGTCAGTATAGGGGAGCGGAGCAGTTGAGCAAGCTCTGTCTCGGCCTCTCTCCGTTTAAAAGCTACTCGTTCTCTTCTCGATAACAGAGTTGATATAAACATAGGATTCATTTATTTTATTTTAAGATAAATATTGGATTCACGGTTTTGCCACTGGATTTATTATATGGCGGGTACTATTATTAATGTATTTTTATCTTTTTTTACTTTACATATCATTATACCAATAACCTAACTGAGGGGGTGTTCAACTGTTCATGGTCGGGTTACCCACCCATTTACATAAATAAGCAACCCAACCCGCTTATTGCGGGCTGAAATTTTGCAACCCATAAACCACTCATGAGTAATGCATTTTTGAACGGTTTGTGACTTGGGGGTTACGCTCAACTCGTCAAATACGAATGAATCTTGGTCCAAAGTTAATTAAATTTTCATTTCTTATTAATATAGTATAAGAAAATACAAATCATATCAGTTAAGTCATCCAAAACTAACGTACGACAAAAAAGTCATTAAAAACAGACCACTTAACTTAAAAGAATAGGTTAGTCAAATGGTGCAAACCTAACGGTGTCTCATAGGATTTTAATTAGGTGGGTGGGCTACTCGTGGGTTAGAAATAGTGAACCCATGGCCCACCGGTTGGACATACAGGTTGTGTTTGGGTTGGACCGTGAAGTGAGTGGTTTAAGATTGAACGTTTTTTTAACGGTGCGGTTACAACTTCAATTGACGAGTTATTATTTGTTTATTCTGAACACCCCTACTCACGTTTGATTTCTCAAATAATTGGTTTTATTAATAATTACCAATAAATCTTATTTTAGTATTTAATTTTTTTTTATATTATAATAACATGATAAAAGTAACTTAAGGGGTATCTCTACCCTTAAGACCTCATCTTACTCCACTCGACTCAAGGAGTTGAACTCTCGATCCATCACAAAGGGGTGATGTTTTAACCATCGAGCCATCTTTAAGACTTTCTGCTTTTGCTTTTCGATACGTCTGAGATTTTTTGTGTATCAAGAAATAGTAATAAATTTGACAAAGACGAATTGATGATCTAATTAAAATATTTATTGTTTACGTTAAAAATACATTACTCGCTAGATATTGGAAATTTAGATTTGTATTTTTAATAACCATTTTATCGATATATCTAACCGTTTAAAAGTATAGTGAGCCAACCATTCATAGAATTAAATTATTCACTTTTTTCTTTTTGGTGATAGTGATCTATATTGTATTTGCGTAAATAAAAAGAGCATAGTTGAAAATTTAAGTATATTTAAAAAATAAAACGGCCGACATTTATTTTGAAACAAATTTTATTTGTTATAATAAAACCATTTATTTCGAAACAGAGTACTATCAATAAATCTAAAAAATATTAACAACCAAACTTGTAAAAACAAAACAACCGATCTTAATTTGATAGAAATAGTAAAAGATCACATGAACAATATGTTCTGATTTGAGTAATTGTGTATGGTAAAAACATAGTCGTTAATATATGTTTCAAATTCGAGTAATTGTGAACAAAAATACTAAGCAATCCCAATTCTATGTTGTAGAGAACAATGTTTTCTGCAACACAACACAAGCCATGACCCTCCTAGCACATACAACTTTTACAAGATTTGTAAATCTAAGCTAGTATGTTGAGTCTAGCAAACAACCACACAAGGAAGTTCCTAGGGAAAGACTCCACAAAACCAAAAGCACACGTCTCAAAACATTTGGATTCAAATGATCCATGAAAAAACAAAGGTTTATCAAAACTATGAAACCATCCATGACAAGAAAAAGAGAGAAATTTATGAATCCAACAGCCTCTCTTGCTAGCTAACAATTAGAAAATTACCAATCCCATCAACACAATTAACGGCCAACTCAATACCTTGTCGACAGTCTACTAAATCAAAATAAGCTAGGAGTGTCTCGAGTAAACTTTAAAAGTAGCTTGAAACTCGAAAGAGTGCTAACTTAAAAACATTAAAATTTCACAAACCCCAAAACGATGGTCTCCAAGAATTATATATAGGTTTGCAAAGCGTTGAGGTTCCAAGAAGGTATAGCTGTAAAAGTACATTGATTAACAACCATCTTATACAAACAAGGTACATGAATGATCTTGGTGATGTAATGAAGCATATTTTAATCTTTAAAAGAACACGTGTAATTAGAAGTATGCATTAGAAGAAATTGACATTTTCGAAGACTATGAATATACATGGTAACTTTTTCTTTCAAATATAAACATACAATCAACCATGCCAAGACCAAAAATCAGCCTAGTTTAACAAGCATTAGTTTTTCTGGACACAAAGACTTGCTATAACCCATAGATAGGAATACGGGAGGCCTGTCTCTTTCATGGTCATGCAATCAAGTAGCAGCAAAATGAAACAAAAAAAGCTTCTTACTAAATAACCCTCAAGGAAATATATAACCAAACTATCTGCTAAAGATGATTAAAAAAAGCTGATAAATAGATTGTCTGTATAACACTGGTTAGATTGAAAAGCTGTAGGAAAGAAAATGAGATCATCCTCTTCTGTCAAGCCTTTTCACTGCTCTCTTTTCCAAGTGCAATTGTGATTCCATATGATTTTGTATCTAAGAACACAATAAAATAGTTTACAAAGTTGAGATTAGAGGTTGCAATTCCAGGTTTTGAGTAAGGTTTATTCGGGTTGATAAAGGCTAGCCCAAATTCAACGCGGAAAGAGCTTCGGTTTCGTTCACATTTTCAGGTTTCAGGCTGGGGATAGGGCTTGGTTTCATTTCTTCTTTTTTATTTTTTATTTTTTTGTGCAAAATGTGTGGATTCGTGCGGATTTATCCGGTCCAAAATTTTCACAAGATAAATCTAACCCAAAAGTTGGTTGGTTGGGATCAAATTACGAATTTTTTCAGGTTTGGGTACAAATTCCCAGCTCTAGTTGACATAAAAGTTTAGATTCTTTCCCACCTGTTTACTCTCCCTTTTTTTGTCATCAGTTGACAAAGAATAGGAAAAACTAAAATTTTACTAAAAGTAGAATTCATTCACAATTTGTAAATACAAATTAGCAAGGAGATTCCTCAGATATATAATCTTACATATGCCCAAAGGGTACTAAGCATTAAGCAAGTTGAAGAGCAAAACAACAGCTAGAAGATTTCTCAAATACATAGCATAGCTTTACTCGTGTAGAAAATAAACCAAACTTAATGAAATGAAGAATCTACTTATCACAAAGCAATCTTCAACCACTTAAAAAAAATTCACAAACAGCCTGCAGTTTCAAGCTTGATTTAAATTACTATTATCTTCTACCAAACATCATGAGGAATGAGCTGATTCAAATATGGTTCTTCAGTGCGCTTCCAAACCCCAAAGGTAACCAACACTAATGCTTATTAGCTTTTTATTCGAAGATGCAAGCAAGATCATAAGTGCGTAATTTCTACGCTTTTAGAGGTCCCTAAAATAAGACGCGTTTACACTTCACAGCATGAGACTATTTACAACAACACAACGCCAATCAGAATAACATGCCAAAAAACTGCAAACAAGGAAAGTGATAATGGGCTACCTACAAAGAAAATTTAACCCAAACGAACTAAGAAAAAATAAAACAATGACATCAAAGTATTACGACACATGCACATAATACTAAAATTAAAAACCTTTGGGGGTGGTGTAATCATCATCAACAACAAAACTTTAAAGTGATGAATTCATTGTACTCTATTTATAGATCTTAACAGATACTAAACAAATCCAAAAACATACTAGTAATCGAAAAAAAAAACAATTCAAATCAAAACCAAAATGCATATTAGACAAATATGAACGATCTAAGCAAACAAAAACATGTTTGGGTGCAGTAATAATCAAATAAACCACAAAACTACACAAGCATGATATAGCTAAAATCTAATTCATTCAAAGTAAAATCGAAACCATATATAACGCAGAATCCAGAAGGTTACATACTATAAATACTAATAAAAGACGTAACTCAAAAATGGCGTTGATTCGACAAATAGGCACCAGAAAGCGAAAGCAGGACCTGGGATTGATGAGGTTGAGTCAGACGGGGCTGAGGAGCTGGGAGAGTTGGGGCTTGGGATCGGAGTTCATGCCGATGATGATGACGAGAGGGATGAAGCCGTAGTGGGTGATGACCTTGGCCTTCTTCATGGTCCAGGTGCTCCACTCCTTTACGCACTGCGATATGCTCCGATCCTTGGCGGAGCTGGCCTTGGAGCTCTTGCCGCCCTTGCCTTTACTTTTCACTACAACCCTAGACGACGCCATTGAAGCTTTCTCTCTCTTCTCAGAAAGATGGAAGGTGCTTGCTTGTGACTGTGATTTCTGTTTGGCACCGCAAAACCCTAAAACCTGAGAAGCCAACGCAACGGTGGCTATTACATTACTTGATTTTGGGCCGACTCAAACTCAAAAACCCAAACCAAAGCCCAAGTACCGGGTTGACCCGAACCACTTAGATCTATCGTCTTGTCCAATACATAAGAAACCAGTTCCTTAGAGGCCGCAGTCGCAGAGAGAAGAGAAGAGAAGAGAAGATCAAAATGGGTGGAGGAATGGAAGTAAAGAGGAACAAGTTCATCGAAGAATGGGGCTCAGCTCGCGAGAACTTGGAGCACAACTTCCGGTGGACCCGCCGCAACCTCGCTTTGATCGGTGTCTTCGGCATCGCCATCCCCGTCCTCCTCTACAAGGGCATCGTCAAAGAATCCGTAATCTCTTTCTTCCCTAATTTTCTCCTCTAAATCTGGATTTTTTAGCTCATTGTTTTGAATTCAACTGTTGATTGATTTGCATTTGTAGTGATGGTACAAATTAGATCTCTTTGTCGAATTAGTCTTGTCATCTAAGTGTGTTTGATCTAAAACTCTGTTATGTATCGAATTAGATTTCGAAGCAAACATAGAATAGCCATTTGGAAATGTCTATGCAGCTGCTACTTCTGTGTTAGCTATGTTATCGAATGCTACCACTGAAATTGTCCTAAAAATGGTGCCTTCTTTGATTATAATTTAGGGCATTTACTAAGAGGATGGTTTTTTTGGGGAAACTGATTTAAAGCTGATTACTTGTGTTAGTCCAGTGTCAGAGTTCCTGTTTGGCTTTATTTCACTGATAGTTATCTTCTCTATTTCATTTGTTTTTGTGTATACTCTTATGTTTTTTTACACCTTCTCCTCTTGTGATGAAGTTTTTGTTCCGAGACCTTAATGAGGGTATTTAATGGTCTGTGTAAAACAACCTGTAAGAAAACATATGTGTTTGTAAGATACGACCCTTGGCTAGGTTTGGTGGATAAGAAAATGAGGCATTTTGTGTCCTTGTTGTTCACATTTTACTGAAATTACCTCTTCCTTGTGATTGTTTCTTTGATGTCATCAGCTCCGAAATTTCAACTAACATGTTTCTCAGGTTGCCAATCTTTATTACTTAACATTTTCATTAGAGTGTGCCTCTTATGATTTGTTTTTTTGTTATGGTTACATTGATTCAAATGCAATATAGACGTAAAGCTAAGATATAGTTATGACAGCTTTAGCTTTACAAGTATGATCGTGCTCACACAAAGACAATAATGGCTTTATTTCCATATGCTTTGCTTTCCATTCATGTGATTGGTTGCCCCAATGTTTGCTGATGCTCTTCAGCAGGACTGAGAATTTTTCATGTTTTGGAGTTGCAAGTATACTATGTTTGTTTACCGTCTTAAGTTATTTTAGCATAATAGAAAATAGCACACGATCCACTGGTGCCTGGAAGGTGATGTCGGCAACCTTTGTGTTGTTGGTTGTTCCGGTATAAGTTTACCCATGAAAAATGTTAGCAAATGAGTTCCATGGTCTATGACTCTATTTACAAGAAGTGAAGTCTTTAGAGAGAGTTAGTGAAAGAAACATTGTGCATTTGCAATTTCTCTGGAGAATGAAGATATGATATCTAGTTTTGAGGAAGGAACTTAACAGTGTGAGCGAAATAAAGATTGGTACAGGACATGTTAGAATAAATTCTTGATCTCTACACAAATATTTATCATGTGACAACTGGAAAGTTTTGGCTTCAGAATTTCTGGAAGTTCTTTTGGAATAGAACTGTCTAGGAACTAGATGAATATGTTCCTTGATTATTTGAATGTGTAAGGGTCTGTGAGGGTGCCATGATTATATGGTTTGGAGGTTAAGCCAAGAAGTTGGGTTACATGCTCAATGAGTGTAAACTTGTAACTTCTAATTTTAAGGGGGTGCATGGTAGATTCTTGAAGAAATATCTAGAATGTCAATAACTCACTTGAATATGTTTTCTGCATTTGGACAGCCAGACATAGAATATAAGAAGGGATTACATTGTTGGTGAGTGGGGTTCATGTAAATGAAATGGCGAGTTTATTAATCGTTTATCTCATAGTACTATTGCTGGATGGTTTAAGCAGTGTCATTAACTTCTATTTCACAGGAAGTTGAAAGCTTGTTGTAGCCTTTTAGGTTGCTTATGCTGGCTTATGGAAATACTTTCAGGTTAGATTGTAAAGGTTTATAGGGAAAGCTCAGCCTTGTCTTTTTGTGTCTGCTTTATAGTTGAATTTCTTTAGTAGCAGGAGGCTTGATCCCCTTCTTGAATTTGCCTCCCTTTCTAGTGAGTTATATATTACACTATCTATCTCAAAATGAGTGTTTTTTCCCATTTTTGTAAACTTTAAGGATAACGTTGTAAGGATTGCATTTTTTCTCCCTTGTATCATGACACAGACTTGTTGTAACAAACGCAAGGGCTTTAATTAAATTATCCTATATTGTTAGTAACTCATGCATAACTAAGTAACCCAAAAAAGGAAAGAGGGCTCTCATTTTGGGATGGAGGGCTATGTATTACTTCTCTATATCATTTTTTTTCCTCCTTGAGTGGTTTCTTTGTTTATTCATGTGTGCCTCTTAGTTGCTTGTTTAATAGTCGCTGGCTTGTCTATCTCCTTTTGGGAGATATATCAATTTGGAAAAGAGAATAGAGACTATAATCTCTATTGCATTATCGGACAAGTGATAGGAGAACCTATAACTTATAACGCTGCAACCCTTCTCTCTGGCATTCACGTCAATACTCTTGAATAATGGATGCTGTCTTCTCATTGAATTGTCTTATAGTATATGTGCCCTAATGCTTGTCATTCCACATTTATCTTATTTAGCATCCTAATCCATTTTTCTTTACAATGGTTGCAGCATTTGCAAGATGCGAATTATGGCAGGCCACCAACAAAGTTCATGTGAGCGTTTAATGAATGCTTCCAAATAAATGTTGTGGAAAGAGAGTTTCATGGAACCACAGTCTGTTTAGTCTCCCAGTATGAGGAAGAACTATTTTCTTGCTTTTGATTGTCGGGAAAATACTATGTTTGGCTAATTTTCACTGTAGTTTGCTGTTGAATACTTGAGATCTTGAAAGCCTACAATGTTCATTGTGGTTGGTTTGCTATTGAAACAAATGAATGCTTGTCCTTTATGCGATTACTTTGATTTCATTTGGGGTAGAAAACTAGAAAATCAGACCAAATTGGAGTTTTACAACTTGTTGGAGGGTTAATTCCCAAATGATGATGTCATTTTTAATAAAAAGTGAAACTGTGGAGTGGGCATTATTATCACAAGTGGAGGAACATATTTGAGCCTTTCAATGGGGCTGCTAAAATTAGAGATTTAGCAGAGAACAATGGTCAAAGAAAGAAGAATTGGTTAGAGAGAGATGTGTATTCCTCACCAGGAACATGAATTACAATCCTTTCCTCAAAATTTTCATTGCAAATTCAGAGATTTACAAACAATAAAAGAATAATGTTTCAACAATAACAGGCTAATCGAGAAAAAAGAATATTACAACCAATGAGATGATTGGTATCTCATCAATTAACACCCACCCCGATGAGTTAAAGCCAATAAATCATGGTAGATGTTCGGTGCACTTAAAAAAAACAAAATGTTATCAAATAATCAAGAGAAGAAGCGAAATGCTGCCACCACAAGAAACGCTCCAAGAAAGAGGGCCAAATTCCAGGGCATCATTGATGATCCCAAAGACTCAGATTGTGGAAGAGGATAAGCAGTGCAGTAAGATGATAGTGATCAAGGGCAATATCTTGACGATAACCGGACCAGAAGTAGCAGTGTTGATCTTGGTCTTGGCTAATGGGTTTTGGTGAGCCTGAGCCTGAGGCACCACAAGTAACAGCACCAGTGCCGTCACCAGCAGAATTAGATACGGTGGCGCCGGAGGATGCGACTCAGTTCTCAGTCTCCTCATTGCAGTTGCGATTGTGCTACAATGCTCTCTCTTTCTCTACATTCTAACACCACCACTGCTACACTAACGCAACCACACCAACAACTAAATAGATGATCAAGTGGTAGCTACTGCAAATTTATAGGAAACATTCCTATACTATTGCTTGCCCACCAAGTTCTTACCTCCAACGGATATATTTGGCGCTATAACCAAATTTGCTTCTTTTTTTCTTTTTCAACTTCAACTTAATTAACTCACTCTAAATTATTAGTAGAATGTTTGGAATCTCAACTATAATTTATTGGTTTGAGACTTTCACTCAGGACACAAAGTTAATGAATTTTAACAAGTGCTCTGCGCCCATAAATTTATTGGACAAATATGAATATTAATTGATAAAATAACGTTATCTTATTACATAAATTTATTGACCGAAAGTATCAACTAATAAATCATGACTGACATTTTTTTTTTGTTATTTATAATAATAATTTGTATCCTTCAAATAAATCTCTCATAGAGGTAAATGAGAATGAGAAACTATACTCATACAAGGGAATCAAACATAAGACACGTTTCAATAAAAGTTTTCTTCTATATCTCTCCATTAAGCGCATCATGTCTAGGTCATCGTTCGGTGTAACATCCCGTCATGGTCTTGTATGTCAATAAGAGGTGTAAAAATACACTTCAAATGCAATATACTTGTATTGCTGAACTATCAATACTCTCCTTTGGTTATGGACATCTTTATGAGAAAATGTTCGAGTTGAGGGCAACTATGCATCATCACGTCTTCCTATTGAATCTGATTTTGCTTTTCTTCTTGTAATCACTCCATTTCTTTTTGGTTGAGATTGTAATGACTAGAAACAACAACCTAGATCCGAATCTACGAAAATTTGAAATTCAATCCGATCAATTTTGGATCGTATTGCAAAACATCCAACCGGATCGGATTTGATTGGATCCAAAAGATTCGGTTATATCAATGTAAAATGAGTGGATATGTCTAATCTGATCCAATTCAATCCGAAATTATTTTTTAATGTAAATCAATCCGACCAATTGTCATCTCTAATAATAACCCAATAATTAATATGTCACCTCACTCTCAAAAGTCTACCAGTCAAGCGGTCTTGTATGTCCAATAGCTTGGTCTTCATAATGTTATTACAATTTTGGGATGGTATTGATTTTGAATTGTGTTTTGCTTCAATCACGGTAGAAATGCAAAAATATGTACTTTGAATGGGTTCATATTTGTTATGCTTATAGACCTCACCTTCTAGTTTGTAGCAAGAGTGAGGCTACAGAGTCAAGATTGGCTGCTAGGGCATGTCATCATATGTTTACTAGACTCTCACTGACTTTTCTATTCCATCAAAATGAAACAATTCAAATCAAATATTTAATAGGGAGATTTTGGCCATTTCACCAAGCATGTCAACATCCAATTAATCTTAAAACTGACTTTGAGAGAATAAGTGAAATCAACCACTTTTTATATTGATTAGTGTTCGTGAGATTTTGGCCATTTTTATTTGTTTATCAGCAAGTGTATCAATATCGAATCTTAAAACTGACTTTAAGGGATTAAGTGAAATCAACCACTTGTTATATTGATTAGTGGAGTTTTTTTTTCCTTTTCTTAACAATGAGGTGTTTTTGAAGTGGGTCTGCAATCAGATCAACACATTTACTTCATCACACACACATGCTAATTCTCATTTGAGTCAGGTAGGACCACAAGAGCGACAAATCTCTTCATACTAGTTTTAATGAAAGAACAATATTTTCCGAGACTCAAACTTGAGATTTCAGGTTAAGTTGAACCAACCTCTTTGTGTGAGAGATGAAACATTCTTCATTACTCTTCGTGTCGTAGAACGAGTGTTATATTTCTCTTAAATTTTTTGTTTGTGTTCTCTACATTTTAAAAAAAGTTAATTATATACGAACAAGTAATAATATATTTGTATAACATAGTTAGGTTTGTTGTAACATATGATCATGACAACACTAACTACGTACTAATAATTTTGTCTTTATGCCATATCGATAAATGAACCATCAATTTATGAGTATGTAAACGATTATTTCACCATCTATAATAAGATATGCATTGATCAGGTGACATCACTGGAATTACAGTGCTTTATTAGATACTTAAAAAGAGAAAATAGAGTGTAACTTCTGGGATATATTGTTTAGTAGTATAGTTGGTAATTAAGGTTTATGAGAAATTAATCCCCGCAGTTCACAAACTGGTAGCTGACAGTCATGTGACCTTGAGCATACCCTTTCCCATCCGTATCTAGCCGTTGAAACACAGCCCAGTCCAAATCCAACCCTCCATTGCTGCACTGATCCACTATCCTCACCGTCTGTTGCGCTCCGGTCCCCGCATTCGTCACCCTCAGGCACTTCCCGCACGAATCCT
>JAYMSZ010001505.1:0-14163 GCA_036897665.1 Pelargonium citronellum | reverse complement strand
AGCCTAGGGAGCTGGCGAAGAGGTCACTGCCGGGGCTTGTACTTGCCATATGATGGGTAATGAATGGTTTTGAGAAATGTAACGTTGCATGAAATGGACCCACTATTTGGATCTCGGGGAATGTAATAGGTCGGGGATGAGTTCAAGAAATGTGCTTTTATTGAATGTTTAATGTACATGTGATTAGAGAATTCTGTATCGAGTTTGTCATAAATAGAGAAATTTAGTTATGATATCGATCAGTACTTGAACATGACCCATAAATTTTAGAATCTATATTGATAGGTTTACAATATAATCATAAGATTTTTTTTAGCTTCTAAACATGAGCTTCTTGTTATCAATTTAAAGGTTAATTATTTCCAGATCCTCTGAATTTTTTTTGTATTTTAGAGTTGGTCTTTATGTAGTGTTTTTGCTAGTTTAGAACCTTAGACTTAACAAAGTTTGTAACTTGGTCCAAGCAACCTGTTATAACCGATTCCCAACTGACATGTCATCACCTCTATTTGAGCCCCTCTTCAACATATACGGAGATTGCCATGTCAGCCTTCTCTTCCAACCAAACTGAAACTCGTTTTGTTCTCCTAACCCACAAGCTTTTCGCTGGAACCCTAGGTCGCGAGTTCAAGGACGTCGCGGGTCAACATGATTAGAGACATGTATAATTGTAAATCTAGCCATTTGTTTTAAGTCAAACTTCAAGCACTCATAAGTGTGGCCTGAAAATAATTTATTGTGATTCTTTAGATTTGTTAATTGTTCTTCTCGCCATATTTGCATCATTAGTGCTTTCAATTTTTTGCTTTCGTTCAATGTTTTTGACGGTGGTGTTCTCTTTAATGGAAGACACTAATTTGGATTGACAGAAACTATTTTTGGATGTGAGAGTAGATGAACAGGTGGATTCGAGGCTGGGAGACAAAGAGCATAGTCATCAGTGAAAGATGCCCAAAACGAAGCGTTTCAATTGGTCTGCCTGGAAGGCTGACATGGCGAGCTTTGCTGACATGGAAACACGACGTGGACGCAGGCGATGACATGTTAGTTGAGAACGGGTTGTAACAGGTTGGTTGGACTAAAACAAAAATTTTAGTCAGTCCATGAATTAAAACTAACAAAAATCCTAAATAGGAGCCAAGTCTAAAATTGAAATAAGTCTAGGGGGTCTGAAACCATTCAACCCCCTAATTTAATTAAAATCATGAGACTAGCACTCTATTGGCAGAGGCCAGAGCGGTATAACTGTTTGAGTAAAATGTTTGAAGTATTGGGCTCGAATCACCTAAAGGCTACGTGCTTGTGTTCTATTTTTACTTCTTGATTTGTGGTTCTTCTTTTAATAGAGTGTTCAATTTTTCTTCGTAATATAACATATGTATTGAATAAAGAGAAATTTAACATATCTGATCTGAGTAATTTTATTTATTCATTGATATCATCATCACTATTAACTTTGCACTCATCTCGTTATTATATTCGCTTTCACTATTTGCTAGTATGTGAGAATATGTTTACTATAAATATTTTAATTTATTTCATGTTATTTTGTTTTAAATTGTATTTCAATAGTTTTACTTTTATAATTTATTTCTATTGCAATATGTTTGAGTTTGTTGGAAGTTGTCTTCGTTATGACTATTGGTATTGTTTGGAGGCATTGACGATCGTTATGCTTGTGATTGCTAGAATTAGAGCCTGAGAAGAGGGATTGGTATTTGATGTTAGTTTCGATTCAACTCAATTCTTCGATATAATAGACTTGATGTTTGTGAAACGGTCTGCAAATGGAGTGACCATAGATTGCTCTGTCGTCTCAATCTCAAACGCACTATATTGGTTATCGAGTTGTTATCAAATTATATTTATTAAATAAAGTAAAATAATTTATTTTAAATTTTTGTTGTTGAACTCAGTTTCAACAACTAGCTATGCTATATACGTGTCTTTATTTAGTTTGGACATGATATAATAATTAGTACTACAAAATATGACACCAATTGAGCCCACTAAACACACCAATGAGATGGATGATAATAGAGTCATAATTGAGACTAATTAATTATAAGTCTCGAGTTACTTGTGATTTATAAAATAAATAAAAAAAAATCAAGAATACAATTATAATTTTGTTATCAACAAAATCTTGAGTTGAATCAATTACAAAATAGTGATTGATAAAAATGGAAAAGATGAATAAAGAGCACACACAAAAAGTGTGGATAAGCGTTTCAAGAAGTGTGTTCACTCTAACAAGGCGGGCATGACAAGAGCTACCACAAATCACAAATGTATACACAAACAAGTGTGGTCCTATATCCTATGGTGTTGCCACAACTCCAGCTGCTCTAGGCACCTGCAGTAACCATTACAAGCAATGAAACTAACCAACGGATCTGCATAAATTTTTTATTCAATAACTAAAACTCATCAACATCTTGAATACGTAAAATGAGCATTAATATATCTGTTTGATAAAGCATATATAACTATAAAAGTAGATGGAACTAGAGGATCATATTATAGTTTTCTGTTGACATTGTCTTCTCATCTTCGTACTGATGATGGTATTGGTGCCTTTGTAACAACGTCTACGCGTTCTGAGTTTAAACGCTTGCTAGGACCCGAACACGCGTTTCCATTCCCAAGCTCGGGTTGGTTCCATGGAGGAGAAGTTGGGTTGCATCGAACCCAATCTTCGCGAGGCTGAGGAGGCAGAGCAGAGGATTGGCCATTGTCATTGCAAGACTCAACTTCCAAAACATCGTAATAGTCAGCTGTCCGGACTTCTTGAGCTAGAGAACAGCAGCAGCAAAAACAAGTCCATTGAGCACAATCTGCAACGCCAGGTTCTCCACAAAACCAGTTGTTTCCGGGCAAGTTGTATCTTTTCCTCATTTGGATTCTCCAGAACCCGCCATAGAGTATACCGCAAAAAGAAAGCACGAGGCCACTCCAAGTAAGAGCCTTCTTGACAATCACATTGTCAATGTGGATGGATGCTGAGGAGAAGATCACAAATGGAGCAATGCAGTAAAGGAGAAAAGATGCAACATGAACATACATATTCCCGAACCCAAGCCTCTCCATATTCCACCCAAATACACAACAGCTACAGAAAAGGGAACGAGATGCTACAACAATATCATCACAGATATTTAGTAACCCACCTCTCCATTTTGGTGTGAGCTCAACAATATTATTAACATTCCTCAGCCTTAACCTCTGGCGAGTACTAGCATTCTGCGCTTCCTCGTCCATTTCTGATTCAACGTATCTCCCGAGGGGGCTTTTAGTGGCGTAGGTGCTTGAAATTACCCCAGAAGTAACTGCAACAAAGATGCAGGCACTCTGAAGTATCTTAGGCCTTTCGGATCTTTTGTATCCCACATTAAGGCCATACACAGCATACTGAGCAATGTGACTCACATGTAACAACACGAGAACTACTGTCATGTGGAACCTTTCATTGGGTTTGATAGCGCCATTCTTGCTGTAGATTTCTCTGAGTATCGATATGCCTTTTGGCTTCCACCTAAACAGAAGTACAAGATGGTAGATCCGCTTAGGATGATGATACAAACACATAACAGTGAAAAGGGCAGTGGCAATCTGATTACAGGCCTCAACCAAACCCTCCCTCTGCGACTCCTTTTTCAAGACACCATCTAACATCCCTGTCATTACGGTAAACAAAATTCCTAATGACACAACAACGGTAATTGTCCACAAAAGAAGGGCTATATTTAAAGGGTTCTTGATCCATTCTTTGAACTTTTTCCATGAAACTGGGGAGGAACCTCGGCGATTTGTAGAAGGCAAGGAACTTGAATTATCATCCCTTTCCTCCACGTTTTTCCAAAATTTGGCTGAAGGGAAAGCAAAACCATCAGCACAACAGAATTTGAATACCCTTGATCTTTTAGTAGGCCTTCTCGCAGAATGATCATCACCAAGAAGTTCCTTGCGTGACGTTGAGATGTCAAGTTCATTATTCTCTCTGGAGTAGACAACACCTGGAGTCACTTCTAGAATTTCGGGTACGCAACTAGTTAAAACCATCCTACTGCCAAAGTTGAGTTTCCTTGAAATTCTTACTATCCAAAAGTCTTAAACGTTAAAGCTCATGCAAATCAAGCCTTCTCTATATATCCGGTGATGCTCTTCACTAAAAAGACATGACAAATAACTCATGAGTACTATATACATATATAACATGTCATTTTGAGGTCACAAAAGTAGTTTCAAAAAGTCACATTAATAACTTCTAAAAATCATATATCTATTAAAAACATCATATAACAATTTGGGGGTTTAAAGCATAAGGGAGTACGCAGTTTAATTCGGAAATGGCACATGAAAAGATTTCTTGACATCATTCATATATACAAGATCATGGGAAATAACAAATACCTACTGATCAAATTCTGTTGAAATCAAATGACATGTGAAAAGATTTGTCGATTACATCACTCGTACAAGAACATGAAACTTAACATATACCTACTAAATTCTGTTGAAACTGATCATGTCAAAGAATTAAAACAAATCTTGAAAATGATGTAAATAAAATTAAAACTCATCTTAGAGGGAGCTAATACATAAAATATATGACTTCTATTTTTTATTTCTCTGAAAAAATTGCAGCAAGGTGTTACAGTAGCAGCAAGGGGGTTGGTTGGTTCATGCACAACATATTTGATAACCACAAACAAAGCAATAAACTCATAAAGCACCGAACTTTTTGATAGCCCAAAGCAAAAATACCCAGATTAAGAACCAAATGAAACCGTCAAGTTTATACTTTATACACAAAACTAATCTAAGCAAATTATCAGACAAATTTAGTAAAATCCCAATTCACTTCCCTTGACTTAGAAGATGAATTTCAAACTCAAGTGCTCTTAGTCTATTGAAATTCAACTGAGTAGACACCATGATTCATGAACTCCATTCACTATTTAAAACTAAATTCACTTTCCTGTTTGACAACTACCCATTTTGAAACTTAGAATTGAAGAAAATTTTACAAAACAAAGAAAGAAGAACATCTTGAACAAGATCAACAAACCTGTTTGAATCTTTGATGGTTCTTCCTCTCAATTGCTGCATCATCATCAAGAGTATCCACTGATGGAAATGGAGGTCCTAAGTAGCAGTCATTATGGATGTTACACTGGCAAAATATGAAATCTGGGTGTTAACTGTCTAGTGCAAACAGTATCAGATTAACTGCTGTCTCACCCTATTTTTGTAATTTGTAATCCGTTTCTATTTTTCTATTTTTCTATTTTGTGGCAACAAAACAAACTCAAAAAGAAAACATTTTTATCAAGGAACTTCATGTTTCAAGGGACCAGAATAGCTTACCTGTGGAGAAACTTCATTGTTAGAAAAGCAGTGCCACTCTCTAGCCAATGTAGCAGAAGTTGGCAAAACAGAGCAACTTATACAAAAATTTCCATAAAAAATATTGATAAGGAAAGTTTTTCTTTTCTTTTCCTTTTCTGCTGATGGAAGAAGTGAATTAAAAGGGTTTGAAAACACGGAGTTGCACACCAAATACACAAATGCATGTGTTTTGCAATTGCATTTTTTGGGGGGGCATATATATAATTTTTTATGCAAACACTGACGTGGCATAATAAGATTCGACAGTAAAATCATCATGGTACTCACTTACTTTACTAGCAGTCGCATAATCTTCTTCATGTCTAGTCCTTCCCAAATATTCATTACTAAAAGCTTGTCTATGTTTGATTGGTAAAGGCTGGTACTCTTGTGCTTGTGTTTCAGTTTGGTGAACTGGGTCTCCTACAAAGCAATCAAGCAATCAACCTTGATGAATATTCCTGTTCATCAAGGTTGTAGTTGAAGATTGAGTCAAGGGATCAGACTGAGAACGTGGTTAGTGGGAAACAAATATTTGATCAATTGTCAGTATATAAATTTGTATACGAACTCTTGAAATTTTGTAAGAACACATGTTATAACTCAGTCACAAGAAATGTTATTTCTAAATTCACAAGCAATCTTTGCATGAACATGATCATTCCGTAAAGCAATGGAATCTATATTTCTCCCTAACAATTATCTCACTACTTGTAATCTTCTACTGAACTTTATGGGCTCATGTCATACCAATCAACTCACACATGTATTTTTAAAAAAAACTGAATCACTTTGAAAATGTACTGCTATTTAGACGAATGCAATACTAAACCTTCTCATTTTGATAAGCAAGGGCCGAAACACTCTTTCTCTTCCTCTTCTATGTCAAATACCATAATAGTCCATACTTGGAACATAGCTAGTAGTTTTCATTGCCTTCGTTAGTTCATCAAGTCTCACATATATCTTCTGCGATAAAGGGTGAGAGACATCTCCCATGAGGAACTGATGAATAGAATAGCCCCGTCTACTTCAATCCAGCTATACCCCTTGGTTTTTTGTATCTTTCTCAGTCATGCTAGCCCTGATTTTTGCTGTTTCACCCCATCTATGTGTTGCTGAGTAAATATTTGATAAGAGAACATAATTGCTTGAGTTCCATGGTTCTAAGTTCTAACTCTATAAGTCGTTTCAACGCGTATTCTGCCAAATGGAAATCCTGATGCAACCTACATCCACTCAACAAGGCTCCCCATAATATAGCATTAGCCTTCATTGGCATAGATTTTATTAACTGATGAGCATCATCTAATAACCCAGCACGACTAAGGAAGATCCACCATGCACCCATAATGAAATATCCAAGTCCCTCGTCAGGTTGAATCCCAGATTTCTCTAATTGGCCAAAAACTGCAAATGCAGTTTTCACCTCTCCATTCACTGCAAGCTCAGAAATCACAACATTCCAGACCACACAATCCTTTCCTTCATCCCTTTGAAGACCTTCCAGGCTTGACCCATGCACCCACATTTTCCATACATATCAATCAATGCTGTGCCGAGGGCAGAAACTCGTTATCATCCATCAAACAGCTGGCCCATTTCCCTAACTCTAGTGCTCCAAGCTTTGCACAAGCATGGAGAACTCCGACCATAGTATAGCGATCAGGTCTCAAATTCTCACCATACATTTCACGGAATAGATCTAGACTCAAGAGCTTCTTTAGGGAACCCATTGAATGCATAGCCCCGAATCATTGTATTCCAAGAAACAGAAACTATACTCTTCTTCGAGATCCCATCAAATCAAACGTGTGGCGTGCCTTCTCCATATCTCCACTCTTGATATACATATCTACCAATGAGGTAGCCACAAATACACTCCTTTCCATATTCTGTCATGTATCTATGAATCCACTCCCCACTGTCAAGATCCACAATTTGGGTACAAGCAGACAAAACCGAAACAAGGGTGTAACTATCAGGCCTCAAACCCATCTCCAACAACCTCCTAAACACATCAATGGCTTCTCTGGAGAACTTCCAACATCTATATAGCCACTAATGGCAGCATTCCAAGACACAGTATCTCTGTCAGGAATATCCTCAAACAGCTTGAGTGCACTCTCTAAATGGCCACAATTTGCATACAAGCTAAACAAACTAGTCAAAACAATCTCATCACAATCGTAACCTGCTTTCACCACAAGGTTATGAATGTTGACACCCGACTGCAAATCGGAAATTTTAGAACAAAAGGAAGAGTGAAATTGTGGGGCAAAAATCCCTCTCTCCTCATCAAACCATAGCACTGAACAGCATCACTGAAGCAATCATGTGAGACCAAGCCGCCAATCAAAGCCTTCAAATTTCACCACTTTCATACCTACCACTAGGGGTGGCACAATATCCATGACACACATATCCACGTAAAAGATTGTGGGTCTAAATTTCATTGCGTCGGAGAATTTTGACTTAAAAGAAGATGACTATTTCTGTTGTGTAGCTCAATTTTTTTTTTTAAAAAAAAACGGATTCATATCTCTTCACCACACTCACACTCGGTACCAACTCTTCTTCTGATCTCATTGGGAAGAGTTATAAACCGCCCCATCACGCATGCAGGA
This sequence comes from Pelargonium citronellum, assembly GCA_036897665.1. NCBI lineage: Eukaryota > Viridiplantae > Streptophyta > Magnoliopsida > Geraniales > Geraniaceae > Pelargonium > Pelargonium citronellum. The sequence goes on along the minus strand of JAYMSZ010001505.1, from coordinate 6,145 downwards.
AGATTTGAACTTGAAATTTAAATCTGAAACGCTTAAACAGTTCGGCTCAATCTGCTTTGGTGGCATTATTAAGGTTAATTTGGAAATAATTAGAATTGATGCAAAACAATTCTCGGAGGAAAAGAAACTGAATGGACCGGCCCAACAGCAATACCGCATAAAGCCCATTTCGTTGATGGCCCAGTATCAAATAATCGGACATTTGATCTAAGTAGAAGGCCCAATCACCAAACAAGACATTTATGTCCAACTTGTATGGTTTATATATTTTTTAATCTAAATATGAGCAGCACCAATACACCTCCCAAATTTTGGGCTGCATCATCTTTTAAAAAATATTTTTCTTTGAGTTGCGTTTACTAATTGTTTGATTGAAATCTCGGTTCTCACATTCTCTTTGTATCATTGGGGGCCTCATGGACCTTTCACGATCTCTTACATGCCTCCTAAATTTATCTCGGAAATCTCGTTACTATGCATGACTCTTAGGGACCCTTCAAACACCAAACTAAATATTTTGAAATTACAAAATTGCGCATGAAAATGCCAAAATACCTCAAACATCATCTAAGCATCTTCTGGGTGACCCAAAATAACATAGATCCTTGAGACGATCGCGCTCCACATACTCCCCATCTAGACTATCTTGAAACTCGTCTACTAGACCATTTAGGAGTCTTATCTCTTTCATATAGTCCACAACAACACTACGAATAACTGGTGATTGAAGACATTCAACGAACTTCGAAGAAGCCCATGAACGCGGCAAAGCTCTAAATACTAATTTTTCTCACATAAACTTCGTTAGGAAGCTTGTAATAGTTCCAGCTTATTTAGTCAATATCAAACCATATATATATATATATATATATTCAACGTTTTAAGTGATAATTTGAAATACACTATTTCACCTGTCAATATTATAATCAAATTATTATTCGTGTTGTCAATTTCCATCCCCTTAATGGTTTCTTACAAAAATTTGAATTGAAAGCAACTTGATTAAGACTTTAGTAATATCAACCATATATCTTAAAATTGAATTATAAATCACAATCACAAGATCATGAATTTTGATTCATAAGCTATCATTGGAAAGTATTGTCGGCCAAGAAAAAATGGACCCCTTGTATTTTTTTTATCAAAATGCCTTGGTAGAGCCATCACACTCTCTATGCATATATGGTGAAATCTTCTTGGCGATTTCAATTCAAAAGCTTCAAGATATTCTTGAATTTGCTTTCAAGTCCTTTTGAGGTTTGTATTGTGTATATGTAACTAACATGAAAATTATTTTATTTTCCCCTTTAACAACCTCAATTATTTGTAACCTTAAAAACATGAGGACCACTTTCAACTTTTAAGGCCATGGCACTTCTCTATGCGGGACTCCTCCTTTAGTGTCTTTATCACTTACATTTCATTATTGCCTTTGTTTTAACATCAATTCAAAGTATTCCGAGAAACACATTCAAAATAATTCATATCAACCTTTTTTTTTTATGTGTAGTCACTGCAATAAATTTGAGTTTTAAGAACTGACTTATCATAATAATATAAAGAAAACGATTGAATGAGTTTTATGAAACAACATGTTTTGATATTATAAAACTGAAATCGAAATTGATCAGTATTTTATTCGTATAGCAATATATTTAAGCACAACATAAATTATTATTTAATTACATGCCCATAATTTGAACCTATAAATACAAAAAAAATCTAGTTTTATCCATCAAATTTGTTAAGTTAAAAACAAAATATAGATCAAATGGTCGATCAAATTGACCTCATTTGCATCAACACTTACTTTTAGCATCTCAATCCTCCGTAAGAGAATTCAAGCTTATGGAAAAATTGCATATTTTAGCATTTATGAAAGAACTTTGAGCTGAAATGAACTCATTTACACCAATTTATCAATATTTATTCGTTTTACCTCATTTACGAAATGTTCATGTCACTTCTTAAATCTCAATCAGAGTTATGAAACAAGTATTCAGGAGATAAATTTTCAACATAAACCAAATTTCTTGTAATGAGTGGTTTTTTATAACCTTTTTATAAGTTTGATTAATTTCATCTATATATTTACGTAGTCAACTAATCTTTCATGTCGTACATAAAATTTTCTTGGTATTAAATCAAGTATTCATATGAGATGTGACATCATTATATAACTTATCAATAATGCTATCATAGAATATAAATAAAGAATACTTTGAACCAAATGATTGTATATATGTGTAGGAAACATATGATTTTCAATGCTAGGTCTTGCTTTGATTAGACACCAACAAGAAAATTAAAGAAAAATAGTTGATAATCATGATTCAAATTCTTGCTTATGCTAATTAAACATCATGTATTAGATCTAATCTCCAGAAATCTTGCGTTGCACTGATGAATGCATGACGACTACAAGTTCTTCTTTGGAAAAAATGTGCTCTCCTTTTTATATAGTAAAGTTAGTATTGTGCCTAAATTTTTTAAAATAAGATTGGTAATATTGTGAAAGGAGTAAAACTATTGGGAAATCAGCTGCCCCCACTAAGCATATTCTAACTCAAACACTTAATTGCATCAAGATCTAATGGTATATAAAATATTTTTTGTTAGTTGTATATCTATAATATGAATCTATCAATGGATAATTGAAAGTGCATGTTTGGACTATTTTATTGCTATTGTTTAATTTGTGAAAATGAATTGTGTGAGACATGAGTACCAGATTGTATAGAGTTTTAAGATGAACAATGATGAATATATTTTTTTGGTTTTCATAATTGATTGGATAAAAAAAGTTGAATGAATTATAGTTTTAAAATATTTTTTATAATTAAAAAAAATCAATTTTTAAATTTTGGTTTCTGAGATGTGTTTTATATATATATTGATCGGTTCAGTCTTTTACTCTATTATTACTTATTGATAATTTTTTACTATTGCAATCGATATTTTAACTAACAATATGTATAGTTAATAGTTCTTTTAAATATTCAAGATTTATAAATCATATTCATATTAAAATATTTGATTGTATATTAGACCTGTTTATAATGAAGTTCGTAATTTACAGTGATTTTACTAATGTTAATATATATTTTAAAGAGAAAAATGTATACTAGTATATCTGATATAAAATTATATCAATTGAACTGATATAAAATTATATCAGTTGAACTGATGTACATATTACTCTATTTTTAATTAAAAAGGATAAAAATGCTCTACTAAGTGGGCCCATTGTCATTAAGAAAACTTGTGTTGGTCTATCTGAATTATCACCAGTTGAATGTTGACTCATTGACACAAAAACAAACAAAAATGAACACCATGATTTGATGGTGTGGATCTCAAAATCTGCAATTAATTGCCTAATTAAATTAAAAGCTAATTAACATGAACAATAATTAATTACTTTCCTCCACTCCTAAATATTGTGCTTGCAAGTGATATGTCCATTACACAATATTGTCTAATGGCAACCCTTACCTACTTCCATGCCTGTCTCCTCCTTTTCCTCTTATATTTATTGCCTAAACCCACCTCACTAACCACCAACTTAATGCCTCATTTTTCACTTATCATTTTTGTTTATTATTTCTTTTACACTGTGATGTCAACTCCAGTTCACATAAGGTATGTGTATAATATTTATAAATTCAAAAAGGCATTATTGAGTGTATCTCACTTTTGATATATATTCTTAACTATTAGTTTATGTTGTATTATTTTGTTCAATTACCATTTAGATTTGTCTCCTACTACTCATATCTCTGTCAAGCTGCCTCAGTGGAATGCTAGGTCAATTTCAAGTTCTTGGCCACAAGAGAACAAGAATATCCAGCAAGCCATCAAGTGAAGAACAGTCCATGATTTGTGTAATGAGAATTTTTAGTGTCTATATAATCTATATTATATATCATGAGTAGCTAGGGTTTTGTCATAACACTAGAGTTAATTATATGTATAGCATATGTGCAATAGTTGTTTTTTTTTTGTACAGTAGTTGTTTAATATTAAAATTTATTTTAAAATAAAAATACATGTATAGCATAATGTCTAAGTCCCGAAAGAATGAGTCTATAATCTAAGCACTTCGTGGGTGATGTTTGTCATGCAGCATACTCCTATACTTGTGAATCAGATATTGATTAGTGCTTTTAATGATGCATGTATTACCTCTTGTTTATTTTATTTATTTATATTTTTACAATCGACGATATCATACGAGCAATACGTTCGCAAGCGAAGAGAAAAACTAGGGTTCCCGACGAATCAACACAATCTATTCCATTGCGCAACAAGTATTTTACGTATCATATTTTATTTCACTTTTTAGCACATGAAAAAACACATGCATACCCTTACATGAAAAAAAATATATATATTTTATTATATTTGTGACTAAGCCAAAACTACTTGGGGTCCTCTTTTGAACTAATCGTATATAGTTTTCATTGTCTTGGATCTATAATTTTGTAGGTGCTATCTAGATTAGGTTATAGACTACACCATTCTCTTATAGGTCATTGAAGATTACCCAAATCCTTTTGAAGAGAACATACATGTCTACTCAAAAAATTTATGCCATGCCCATCTCTTATCCTGTGAGCACTCACTCATGCACATTGACAGTCCATAAATGAGCTAGCACCTACCAAGATCATAAATCTCTCATTTTTTCACATTTATTTTAATTTAGACGAGCTAAAAATAAATATATACCCATGTTTTGATTATTTAAAAAGAAAATCCAGTAGTTACCAACTAATGATTTCAAAGAAAGTCTTGAAACTATTGTACTTGTGAGGTTTTGAATTTGTAGGAACTATACACACTAATAAAATAAAAATCACATGAAAGATGTAAAGAAAGAAGATTCTTCATGTTCTTCTTTATAATGTTTCTTCTCCATGTTTTAAGACATGAGAAGCATATCTGTCCTCCACAGAAGAAGAGTGGACTTGGAAAATGACTTGGACTCCATTGAGTACATGACACATCTCACTCTCAAATCTCATTAATGGATCATAAAGCAATGAAAAATATAAGTCTCAATAGAGCCACAAAACCCTAGCTACCATCTTCTTGTTTTGTGTTGTATTGATCTTGATATTTTGATGACATCTCTTGGGTCGAGACAATGTAAGAAGAAAGGAAAAAATATATATATCCATAGATCTTCTTATTAATATCAATGGCGATATTATTACATTAAAAAAATAACTTTTTAAGACTTTGAATCATATAAAATAAGCCATCTAGGCGGTGGCGCAATGGTCAAGACACACATCTCCACGTAGTAGGTTATGTGTTCAAATCTCATTGCATCGGGTGGTATATGGTTTAGGTTAAAAGGAAAGAGTTACCACTGTTGTGAAGCTCAATTTCAAAAAATATACTTTTCTTTTGAACTTAAATAAACATATAAAATATTTAGACAAACATTGAAATAATATTATAATTTCAAGACAAATATTGTGGACGAAAAAAGAAAGAATGGACTATCATACTAAAAATAAAAATGTTATATACAATAATCATAATTTTAAAATGCCTAATATATCAATCTAACTAAAATTTGTTATACAAACGCATCTTTAATATTTTCGTTCCAAATTCAAGGCTAGTTCAGTTTTTTATTTTTTATTTTTTTTATCGACAAGAGCCAATAAAATTGCACACAAATGAATTTTAAATATATTGGAAGGTTGTAATGACACCATTGCAGATGAAGCTCGGAAGATTCAACCAACATATGTTGAATGTTTCAAAAGACAAAAGCTATATTTACTTTAGAAGATGAAAACTAATTGTATATTTTATAGAACACCTAAGCACACAAACAAGTGTGAAGAAACACATTATCTTTTAACAACTAGTCATATATCGCATTTGGTATTCATCCAAACATATTTTTTCTGCTCAATTTTTTTGACTGTTTAGATAAATATAAAAAAATGTGTAAACAAACATTCAATTATGGTCGTGAACCATATTTTTTACATGTATTTGTGCAATAAAATTTAAAGTTTTAGTGCATGGAATCAATTAATATTTGAGAAAAATGTATATTGTTAAAGTGGGTAATAAATCCCACATCGGATAAAAATAAAGAAAAGTGGCTACATATAATGGT
>JAYMSZ010001504.1:0-14164 GCA_036897665.1 Pelargonium citronellum | reverse complement strand
ACAATACAGGATTTTGAATTTTCCCTTCATTTTCTCATGTGTCAAATGCCCTTATCAACTTTCTTAGGAAAATAAACATTCCCGGGAAAGTAACTTTCTCATTGCCAAACGATACCTTAATGTTTTGCTTAGTTCACTGGGTGCAAGTGACCCCACTAGCAACCAAGTGGATCCGCCCATGCCGACAAAGCAATTTTATTGAATGAGCTTGCTGTATAGGTAAAAGGGTTAAGGGTAAGAATAGTAGGTCCCAAACACTCCATCCACATCATCTTTCTAATTAAGAAAAAGATCCACATTCTTGTTGTTGAATCACATTCTATTATAACTCTCTCAAACTCCTTCCCTTCGTGTCTTCTACCTACTTTTCTCTCCTTTTTCTATTTTCCCAAACAACAAAAAAGAAAAGTAAAAAAGTGCAACAAAAAATAACCCACTCATAATAGAATTCTTGGTAGTGCACATCCCTTTCATCACTTATTATCTCCACACTCATAAGCAATAAGGAAAAACAAAACTACCCACCATTCCAACCCCATTTATTATTCAACATAGCATAGTGCACTCAAAAAAAAAAAAAAATTCAAGACATATATGCATGATGGGGTTAGGGGTGGATTGTAGTAGGCAATATCCCACCTCGCCTTGATAAATATCATATTTTAATAGTTGTACTAATGTTAACGCTATGTTCAATAGTGAGTGCATTCTCTCACACGTTTAAATGTTGATTCAATTTTTACCCCTACACTTTTGAGGACTAGCTCCGTCGTTGCATATATGTGAATGTGAAGTGGGTCTCTAATGATGACTTGAGATCGAGCTCACCAACTAGTAATTAATAAATGGACATTTGGTCCAATATTTTTGTTGCAAAGAAACACTTGAAAAGGGCAATCTTTGGGTGAGAAAATGCAAAGGGTGTCAGGTGCAGACACAAGTTAGACAAAGTTGGGAGCTAATTATTGATGATTCATGTAAAGAAAGACTAAAAGTATGCAAAGAAGATGATTAGGGTTTGAAAAAGAAAGCTTAATATTACTTAATTATGGTGTGTGAATATGGGTGGCGAAGAAAGACCGGCGAATCATCCCCTTGACATTCTCATTAATCTTAAACTAGTACTTCACAAATAATATTAGTACTTAAATCTTTTGTTTACACCTAGCTATGTTTACACATATAAATTAAAGGTTGGACCAAAGTTTATTGATGCATATTTGCGGAGGCAATTAATACAGGTGGAGCTTAGTCAACCTATGTATTAATATTATAGTTTTCCAATACACTCGTTTTCTCTTCCCATTCTCGTCTTATTTCATTAATTATCATCGGCAAAAAGTCTCATTCATTTCCTTGGCTACCTCCAATCCTCAGCTCTCTCAAGAAAATGGGTGTTGACGATATCTGCAACACAGGTCTGGTTCTAGGGTTAGGTCTCTGTCCAGCCAACACCGAGCATGTTGATCGGAAGCGCAAGAAACGTCCATCGTCCGATTCGGAGCCGGCGCTAACGCTGGGTCTTTCCGGTGAGACATGTAATATTAAGCAAGATGATGTAAAGAATCAGAGATCACGCTGCGAAGAAGAGGGTGAGGTCGAAATTAGGGTTTCTTGTATTTCTGGTGAAGAAGAAGATGGTAGTGTTCATGCAAGAAAGAAACTCAGGCTCACCAAACAACAGTCTGCTCTTTTGGAGGACAGCTTCAACCAACACACCACTCTCAATCCGGTACGTACCTATGATCATATAATTTGATAAATAGGGTTACATAGTTATGGAGTATTACTTGTTTAGTTGTACCGTTTTTCACTGGAATCTGTAAAATAAAAAACTGTAAAACAGTTTTTCAAAATAACTCGAAAATGAAAAACTGTAATTTTTTTAAGTTTTCCGTAGAAAACGGAAAACAAAAAATGAAAATTGTTTCTTTAATCTCCATCTTGATCTTATATACTATTACTATATTTTGTTTGGTTCATTCATTGATTATGTACAGAAGCAAAAACAAGCCCTAGCAAGACAGTTAAGACTGCGTCCCAGACAGGTTGAAGTGTGGTTCCAGAACAGGAGAGCCAGGTAATTAAGAGAATCATTGTTTGGAAAACAGTATAAATGAAGGAGTTGTATAATTTAAATGGTTTGATTAACAAATTAATTAACAGGACGAAGCTTAAGCAAACGGAAGTGGAGTGTGAGTTGTTGAAGAAGTGGTGTGAAAGGCTGAGGGACGAGAACAGGAGGCTAAACAAGGAGGTGCAAGAGCTCAAGGAGGTGAAGCCATTGTACATGAACATGAACTTGTGTCCCTCCTGCAACACAACTCTTGGATTTGGAGACAAAATGGCTCCCAAGACTCACTTCTTAAACCACTTTACTAATCCTTCTGCAGCTTGTAATTAATTAATTAATTGATGATACAAAAAGAAGCAAAAGTACCCATCAATTTTTTCTGGTGGTTAAGGGCTCGTACTGAAAGATTAGTACATGTAATTAGCTTCTTGACTCTCTCTCTCTCTCTTTCTCTCTTCTAGCTAGCATATACTTGTAAGTTGTATCTTTGTAGATTATACCAAACAGATGACAGATGATATAATAGATTGCTATTTTATTTTTTTGCAATTATGTTTTGTTTGGTATTCAATTTGAGTTCAATTCAAAATTTAAGAATAGGTGGAGTTTACCCCGTACCAAGCGTATTAGTCGATCAATAGGTAACTATGAGGTTGTTTCTGCTTAACTTGAAGTACTATCGAGTTTGATTATTAGAGAATGGAGTTGTGCGTCCAAACTTGGGAGCTAGGTGACCTTTGTATACTACCTAGCTCGAATGAGATATAGTGTAGGTGTAATATGATTTAAATGTGTTTATTTTATGCTGCGTGCTTTTTTAAAACCTCAATTACAAAAAAAAAAAGAAAGATGGAATTTGAAACCAATGCAATATTTAGGATGATAATCATAGGTATCTATTTACAAAATCATAATTTTGTACATTTGCCTGCCTTTGTAATGACCTTTAAGCATAGACGAATGCATCTGAGTTATCATACCTAATTTTCAGCATAAACTGAATTGTTTATTTATTTTGGCGTGCTATATGACATGTCAATTTATATAGATTATGTTAATTTTACTTACAAATTAAACATACACATCATTAGATTTGAATTAATTAGTTAATAGATACAACAATATCATATATATTTATGATTTGGTCACGATATAGACAAACTGCTTACATATATATTGAGTTAATCATAGATATGATTAAACTCTTACATTGTTTTGTATCAAATTAATCAATTTACTTAATAATATATACATTACGCAAGTACTCATTTAATCAATACAATATTATAAATTAAGGAGGTGTTTGAAATATTAATTAAGAACTTAATATATAGCGTAATGACAAAAATGACATTAATTTGAGGAAGGTTCTTTAATCCCCTTCAGCCCACAATATGAATAAACTATATGGACAGGAAAGCTATTTACTTGAAAAAGAATTGATTATTGTCTTTGGGTTTAAATAAAGAGACAAATGTTTTAATGATTAATTGCTAGATTTTGCATTACGTGTGTTCATTTTTATAATGAATTTAAAATGGCAAAAAACACGTGTCCCGCGTAGATTACGTCGTCGGCTACTTGAGTTTTTATTTTTTAGGATAATGTTAGTATTAATTGGATTGTTCTTTAGCATGTTTTTTTTTCTCGTAATTATTATTATTTTTAAAAAAATTGAGCTACACAACATGAAATGTTCTCCCTTTTTAATTCAAACTGATGTGTGTCTTGACCATTACGTCACCCCTAAAAGACTTCTCGTAATTATTAGTTCATTCATTTATCACTATTTGGAAGGCCTGTACAATTTATATAATTAAGAAAGTAATTGACTTACTTTAAAAATAATAAAAGGTAATTGACTTTATATTGATGAGATGAGTTTCTTCAAATCTATGACACGAATTCATGAATATGAATAACATAGGTTGATGTTGCAAATGATGTCCTACCTAAAAGTCAAAAGCTTTATAAAAAGATATCAAAACCTCATGGTATGTGGCCTTTATTTGGAATCCACCAAATGCCTCTTCATTCCCTCAATCTACCATTATATGTCTTCTACATAATCATATTTTTCTTATGTATTTGCCTTATCATTAGTAACCACTAACTACTTGCATGAAATATACAGAATTAGGCACCATAAATTTTATTTATTTATTCAATGTTTTGTTTTTAAATAATCTTTCTATTCAATGTTAGAATATTTGTAGATATAGAGAACTGCAATTTTGCTTCATCAAGAGGGTGCTTGAATTACCTCATGGTTATATGAGCTGATGAGAACCAAATTGCTATATTTTATATGTTTTGTTAGGATTGAATTTGAGTTTGAGTGCACAAGCTTCTTGAGTTATTGGGGGTGATGTTCAAATGCCTCTTCAATCCTTCCCAATCAAAAGGTATTTCTTTGGACATTTTTTTAATAAGAAATCTTTGATCGGAGAGGCTAGGCTTTGTCAATTTTTATTTGCGCTCATGTCAATTCTCGAATATTTTTGAGTTGTAGTGCTTCAGATGAACGATTAGTTAGTATGAGCACTCATTGTGAACTACACTTGGAAATGGATATTTTCACGACTCGTGATGGATGTAAATTATGTGCTGGAAAATAATTATTAAATATATTTTATATTTTACGTTAAACCGCTTAACAAAAAATTAATAAAATAACAATTTGGGATATATATTTAAGTCTATTTAAAGTTTAAGAGGTTCCAAATTACGTTCGTACGAGAAAGAACGAGCACCAAATTTAGTCATTTACCGAAAACAAATGACAGGGCTCTTTGGTAGCCATATAGGGAAAGATAAACGACATCGTTGTACAGCTCTCGTTACTCATTAGGGTGCTTTTAGTTCACATCGCTGAGGCGACCAGACGTCTGGGCAGTTTCAAAATTAAAGATACTTTGTGGTAACGACACTGGCTTCCTGAGATTTCATGCCAACAGGGAAATGGTACTTACGTTGTTTCATTCATTTCTATTTAAATTCTTGTTTCTTTCAATCCTTTTCGTGTTGATTTGAACACCATTGCAGTCTGTTTTTTCCTGTTGATAGCAATCTCACGAAATTGAAGCAAGCACACCACCTGTTTGATAAAATTCCGCAATGGCTTCATATTTGAAGGAAAAAACAAAACAACACTGTGATGCACCAATTTTAACCTTTCATTTTCTTTGTTGGGTTTGATCAAGATTTGTTTTTGGGTCTGCGAGTGTCATTACTTGAGATTGGTTCATCTATTTTGCCCATCACACTGCCTTGTTTTATAGTTTCATTATCTGGGTTTAGTAAAAACTACTACTTTTTCAGTTAGATGATTTTATCTACATCAGGAGTACCAATGCACTGTAATTAACCCCAAAAGCTCTTGATCTTCTAATTGACTTGAAATAGTTGCTCTGATGGCATTTTTTTATTGTTAAAAGTTGATGAACAGAGGTAGCTCCTATGGTTTCAGCATTTCAGGTGGAGGAGAGAAAGTAGGCCAATGGAAGTTTTCCAGTTTCGTATGTGTAATATCCATAACATTTTCTTTTACATGCAGGTAGATACTGAACAAGAAAGATGCAGGGAGCTGGCCAAGACATCCTCATTTTACCGCTTGGTCTACTCGGAGGTGATTTGAATTGTTGACAGCCTATAGTTCCATTGCTTTGCCATTCTACCTGCATTTCTCACAGATTTACACTAGTTGTGAGATAAGTATTGTGTAGTTGTGTCGAGTGTGTAACAATATATTTTAAAGGATCTATGTTTGAAAATTATAACTCTTTAATGTAGATAGAAGAGGTTGGATGGGAGCATCTGGTAAAATTGGGTGAAGATTTAACTTTTCTTAGCTTTCGCATCCTGTAAGATGTTCCTACTTATATTCATTATCCAACAAGTTTTCTTTCTCTTAACTGGTTTGCTTTTGGTCATTTTTCGTGCTCTTATATCCTAGCTGCAATATTGATATCAACTAAACTATCAATGAACATTTGTTGAACATTGTTCCATATGATTTTTATTTTTGAGTACATGCTGCACGAAGAAGGCCAAATAAATGACAGACTTGCCATTTTAGAAGATTGATACAGAAATTGCTCTGTAGTCTTAGTATATTATTAGTGATGCTAAATATAATGTGATTGTCATGGTGCGCACCTCTTGTCAATTGATATAACTTAACCTCTGTGTTAAACAAGCTGAAATATGTACATAATGGATCAGAAAGCATGGAAGTGCCACATACAATAAACATGCTTCATCTGTTTACAAGATTTATTGTTTCTAGGGTGGTCTTCACTATTTACGCAATTGTTTTCTCTCTTCCGTATCTGCAATGTGTACATGTTCTCTGGTAAATTATAACAATATGAAACAGGAAAACATAAAGTGTGACTGTTAAGCTCTTCTTTCTCCATGTGTGATACATTAATATGAGAAACACATCCAATATAAATGGAAAATGGGAGAGCTAGATACAACCTTTCTCTGTTATAAACTTGACGACTCTAATCGATTTGTGATTCAAAAAATATCTTGGAGCCATACTACATGTCACACTACACTAATGCTTTGCTTCAGTCAAGGAAAAGCTCGGAAGGGCTTGCGATTCTTTGCTGGTGTCTGCATCCACAAAATATATGTATTAATGTATTATTGTACATTTATCATGTCTCATGATTTAGCTATGTTGTTCATCTCTGTGTTTCTTTCTTAAATGTCATGTGGACTTACCTTTTTGTATTTTTGACTAATAGAGATAAGAAGGAAAGATTGCATGTTATGGAAATCCGTTTGGATAAAACCTATCCTAGACATCCTCCTTCTATATCAGCGGTTGGTCTCCTTTAATCTTGTTGACACTTTGTGTCTCAAATTACATGCCTAAATATACTTTGGGTTTCTTCCTCAGGACATACCATATATTTTTGATTTGGAATGGTCGGTAAACTCAAGATTAAAGGATGTAGTGCACCAGTTCCGCAAGGTGTTCATTCACTTAAAGAAACACGCTCTTATCTTTAGTAATTTATAGTCATCAAATTCAGGATACTGTCTGTGTCTTATCATTGTTTCTTTCATGACTTCTTATATTACTACTCAGCATCTGGCGAAGCTGCAGGAATTTTGGTCTGCCTTGGATGATATTGATAAATCTCTTTGGGTTCTTGACAAACAGCCATCTCGTGCTACATCCATTCGCCACATAAATATAGGTGAGCTGCATGTTGATCATAAATGTAATGATAGTTCTCTCTTTTTTCTGTATGCTGGTGTCAACCCATGTTTTTCCCACTAAATGACAATTATTTTTCAGGAAACGACTGCTTCATCATGTTGTCTATAAATGCTAGAGATCCTAGATCTATACCAGAGTAAGATTTCATCACAAATAATTTTTTAGTGTTGCTTTTGCTAGCTTTCCTCTTTCATTTAATGACTTGTAAGCTGTGGTAGGTGTCGTTTTATGGGTTCAGGTCCAATTGTGAACAATTTTAGGAAGGCATGGTGGAGAAATAGCAAAAGATGGTATTATTATTATTATTTTTTTGCAAATCTTCTTTGAATGCTAATGATATTTTTGCTTATGATAGACTGATACTTATAATGTCAAGTCATTACATAAAATTATCTACTGCTGTTTATTGTTATTGTTTATTCAAAATTTACCTACCGATTATGATTTGTAATAGATATTTAAAACCTCTTTTCTTTTGGGAACAAGCTACAGCTCAATAGGATCTGGAGGGTTTCCCTGGGCAATTCAACTTAAGTAATTGTGAGTTCAAGACTATGAGAAGAAAGGGGACTAAATGATAATCCTTCTATTTTTACTGTTTTAAAATGGGGGCAAATCTGAGGTTCTGTTCTCATATTTACAGTTGTTTTTGGCCGAATATGCCAATGTTCCTTTGATTAGTGCCCGCTTTTTGTAAATAAATTTGGTTCACTTATGATGTAGTATTAGTCCGTGGTGTAATTTATTCTTGCTCTCTGATTATATATATAGGTCAAAGGACCAAATACTTCCAGAAAATATTGCATGTCTTCTAGGAACTCCACTACCAAGGCCCCCTGATGTTCAGAAGAATGATGAGCGAGTTGAATGTGGAATTTGTTATGCTCAACGTCTCCCCTTCGGTAAAGCTATATATACAGTCTTTCAAGCAAACGAACTTATACATGCTACATGTTGAACGAACTATATTTTTTATTTGCCATTGACTGCTGTAGGTGATGAGCTTGGATCCGAAAGTGGAAGTCCGACTGACTACATATGTGACAATAGCAACTGCTGCAGGGCTTTCCATAGTGTTTGTATTGGGGAATGGTTGCGATCCATCACAACCACAAGGCAGTATGTCAAGTTTTTAGGATCTAATTGGTTACTGTTTTTCATTCATAAATATAGCTTTCATTCACTTGTCACTGCACTGCTAGAAATTGGAGACTGTTTCCTGTAGTATTCTTGTCTGCAGCTTCTTCCTAAATTGTTACTAAGACCTGCCATTTAAGGGGGCTGTTCTTAATGCTTCTAGTTTTGTATAGAGAAAAGTATTAGCTTATATATGATTTGTTTGTACCTAATGTTTTTGGCTGTCTAGAGTCCGTTTAAGTTACGGACAGGGCTCTTACCTAATTGGGTATGCATGGAATGAGCATCAAGACTTGTTGCAATGCTACTAATTTTTGCTTATTTTCTCACCACTGATGATAATAGATAAACCGTCCACAACATCATAAAATAGAATGCCATAGTGACCTGCAAGTTTATCACTCAGAAGATTTAAGAGGAACCTGGTATGCCATGAAAGTGGACAAGTTGAATATTAATCATGGCATACATACCTTAAAATCAGGGCCACCTTGAATATGCTCTCTCCCTCTGTCTCTGAGAGCTGCTTGATTACTTGATTTATGGTTTGTGCATTTATTTTTTTGCAGGTCATTTAATGTTCTATTTGGGAATTGCCCATACTGTTCAGAACCCGTAGCTGTTAAAATCAACCCAAACAAATCCTAGTCTTCGCTACCTTCTTCCTCTTGAAGACATATTGTGTTGGGTGCATTACAATGTACATTGTTCGATCAGCAAGCTAGAGTCAGTGAAGTTATCTTTTGCATATACAATAGATTTCTTTATCAAATTTGTTTTCTTAAATTTAATCTGAAACCAAGTTATGAAACCCAAGTTCATTCAAGGGCTTCAATGATGTGTTTATGTTATAGCAGTATCTTATGCAGGTTCATTTTTTTTATCCACTTCCAGTACTGTACTCTTTCTTTTCATCAATAATTGCTTTTGATTCATGGTACAGAAGATGATATGTGGGTTTCCATCATCAATTATGCTCTGTCCTAATTCCTTACCTTATCGTCATCCTATTGACATTGATTGGATGTTTGAAGGCTCCACTGGCACCTACTATGGTGATGCAGATATGCTGATACAGGTACTGACCTCCCATCCCATCTATAGTGTTTTTTGTTGTTCAGTATAGCTCTCTGTATCTATTTATATGCAAACCTTTCTTATCAAGTAGTTTCCAGATGAAACCAACAGGCAGAACATTCCCCCCCTTTTAGACTAGAATAAGCCATAGGTTATTTGCTTGAGATCCATTACGGATTGGAACCAACCAATTCTGATGGCAGCTCTGTTATGTCCAGACTTGTGCAGCTGGCCTCTGGAGGGCCGTGTCTTCAGATCATCTTGGGTCTTTAATGGGGTTGATTTGATTGCTTGACTCTTTCAAGTATGCGTTAGTTTATATAGATGGAAAAGAAGCACCATACAAGAATGAGGATCAGTTTGTGCTCTAAGAGATGAGTTGCTTTTAGGATCCTTTTCTGTCCCCTACATACCATTTCTCTTAAGTCGAAGTGAATACGCGGATAACTACTCTCTCCAATTACTGACCAAACAAACCCTAGATCCTTTTAACCATATAGTTGATTCTCATAATATCCCCAACTCATCTAATACTGCACATGTGAGAGTTACCTTTGACTTTGTTGGACCATATGTATGACTGTGTATGTATACTACAGATACAACCATATTGATCATAGAACCCGCCTTCCCTGTAACTCAGAAGGGTAAATCATAAATATTTAAGTATTTAACTCCAACTCAAATACTAAGTCATTTCCATCTGAAAGGGCATGCATATTAAGGGAACCAACCCTTTTTCTTTGGTCGAAATGTTTAAAGAAACTTAAATTATAAAACTTCATTGTCACAAACACAAACCACATAAGCTTTTATGGGAAGAAATGATGGGCACTAAATAGACACGTAATGCCATAGTTACAAATTTGACTTCTTGCCCGCCATTAACTATAGGCTAAAAGAAAATAACCATTAGGCTTCAGCAACATATTCTATATGATATGCACACCATTAGTTCCCTCTTTACCCCCTGGACGTGTATATTGCATGGCTTGTAGCATTGCATCACTCAACTAGTATATATTAACATATACCCAGAAGTGAAAATTTACATATGTACCCATCAATATTTAGCCATTCAATTGATTCATGGAGAGTTTTAAATTTTAAATTTTTAGATTCCTACCATGCATTCTGGTGGTGTCACTGGGTATCTTGATTTATCAGTGCAGTAATCGTAGATCATGTGGTTCATGCGAACCCATTTGTATCTTCTTGCTTCCATGGCATTGAGTGCTTGGTAGGCAGTTCCCTCCCACCAGTTTCTGGGGTTTGTGGTGCAACTGGCTGGGGCCGGCCGTGGAAACCCCGCCATGTCAAAGGCCTTATAATAGGCATAGAACGGGGCTTTGCTCCAATCTATTTTCTCAAGCCCTCCTCTGGTAGCCCAGTCATCTGCCTCCCACAATGTGGAGTACACTCCCATAGGCTGGAACTTGGGGTAAGGGATTCCTTTTGCTTCGTTGTTCTTGTAAACTCTGATTGGCACATCATCTACGTAGAAGCTGCACCAGATGGTCCCAAAATTTTAGTGATACATAAAATAGCTTGTCAAATATTTAACAGTTATGTCAGTCAAGGGAGGAAAGACGAGAATTAGTGTTGTTTTATCTATATGCCTATGCTGGAGAAATGTTCTGACTTACACAATATGGCGATGGTTCCATAGAATGGAGTAGGTGTGGAAATCTGCTGCAGGGTCGAACCAGAGGTTGATCCTCTGTTCTCTATCTCCCTTTCCGTGAGCAAAGATATTGGTCTGGACAGTGTAAGGCTGCCCTGTACGGTTCCCCAAGAACTCAAAATCCAGTTCATCACGTACAGTATCGGTGTCTGAGTTCATCTATAAAAACATATTTCATAGAAAATCAATAAGAACCCAGAAACCAAAATTTATCTAGGCTCCAAAATTACATAGCAATGATGCTATAGAGTGTTACTAATTTACATACATAGAAGGCAGTGACAGTCCCAGCAGAGTCCCCGGGAATGAGCTTGATCTTCATGCTAATATGCCCAAACAAGTATTGCCTCTTGGAAGAGAAGCCGCATCCTGAAAATTCACTAATTTTTATCATTTTTTTGGTCAATATAGTATACAAATGAATCAAATACTATACTATGCCCCCACCAGAAAATTTACCTGAATTTTGGTCTAGAACTAGCTGGATGGCCTTCCCTCCATCAATCTGCCTAATATGGGAATCAGACCATGCAACCTTGAAGTCTTGCAGGAAAGTAGCCGGGCGAGCTGAGAGCAGAACAGAATGAGCAAGAAGGCAAAACAAGAGGGAAACAAGAAGCTCTCTGAATGCCATTGAAAAGTTGTGTTTCGAAAAGAAAATAGAAATGTAGGAGTAACCAATTGAAAACGTGATTTTGGAAAGAAAGGTAATGTGGGTTTTATATAGGTGGCTTTGGTTAGGGGAAGGAAAGTGAAGGAGACTGATGCATTCAAATGGAAAGCTCCATTTCTCCTTTAGCTTTCCAATCCAGCTAATGGTAAGCCGTCATTAGGCCCTACCCAAATTTCTTCATTTCAATTCTGGCTCCTCTCTCATACATTATACATATCTTGTTGTGTAGTGATTTTTTAAGTACTCATTGTGAAAAAACTTGTGGGTACTGTTTTATCTAAGATTGCGCTGAAAGTTGCCAACTCCTTTGGCTTCTTCAATCATTCACATTAGGTTTCTTGGTTCTCTTCTCTGATTGATATATAGATAGTTAGGCCATTCACTTTGTCTAGTGGACACAGTGAGTGAGGTGAAGCTTGAGGACACAAAAGGAAAACAACATGTTGGATCTATGCAATTATAATATGCTCTGCATGCGCACGAAAATGACTTTTTAGTGAAATTAGTGAACCGCCCTTTACATACATACGTACATACATCTGTGGCCAGCCAAGACAGAGTTTGATTGACAGACTCTCCATTAATTACTCACTAATTGTATCCTCTTCAATGTTTTAAATTCATGATTCATTTCTAGATACCATCAGTTTATACATAGTTTTAGATTAGAGCATATGATATTATTGCAAAATATTTTAATTCTATTTATGTCTTGTCCTTAAATGTCCTGGGTTGCTGATTTCTTAAACTTTGGTTGAAACTGAAAATAGAGTGTTGGGCAAGATTGATGGAGAAAGAGAGAAATGTAAGGAAGCAATAGAAGACAGATAAATCACTCCTCTCTCATGCATGATTGAAATTGAAATTGAAGAATCTATCTGGTGAGACCAATCACTGAGTGACACGTTTTTCCCAGAATTTTTGATGGGTTATTTAGTACTGTTGCAAACGTGGCACTCTGTGAGAGGTTGGATGAGTATGAACAAAACTTGTACCAAGTTGGATTCAATAATTAGGGGACCATTTGAGGTATATGTCAATAGGCTTGGATTGGTGTCATTTGAGAAATGTGGAACAAATGATAAGTGTCACTGTCTGAAAAAACATATTTCAATCATCTCAAAATAATAATTCTTTTTTCCCCTATTTTTTTTATTGAAAATCAAGAATTTCTTAGTTACAATTAAGTTTTACTTCTTCTATTCATGTGTTTTTCTTGTAACAAATTTAACTCTGGTATATTTGAAATATTGTTGGTAGTTTATGCATAACTAACACACTAAAAGAAAGTGGACAATTATTTGTTAACAATTGTTTTTTTTTAGTAAAAAATAGACAAATATTTTGATATTGAGAGAGTAATATTTTGGGCTCTCAAATTGTCATGAGGTGGGACCCTTTGAAATCATCATAAACACAGAGACGAAGTTCTCAGTTGGTGGACGCGTTGGGACGACATCCATAGTTGTGGGCTTGGCTTGGTGTCGCCATATCGTGGACCTTACCTTGTATCCATTCAAGACTCTTGCGGGCAGAGTAAAAAGTCCAGTGAATGTCGTGAAAAAGGCTCGAGGGCTTCTCTTCATGCTCTTGCACTTGCGTACGACTTGATGCACTTTGTTTAATGAAGCACATATATGCAAATGAGTGGTGAAAAAAGGAACCTTGTGCGCGAAAAGTCATGTGTGGATGCAAGCTTCGCGAAGCATGAGCTCGAGGAAGTTCTTGCACAACCTATATGAGGATGAGATGGTCCGGAAAGAGAGGATGCGGAGGAAGAGTTCCTAATTGTGGAGATTTAGTATTAATGTACATGCCCTTGTCCCTTCACCCATTTGTGGAATGTAGGGGCGGTTCGACGTTTTGTGTGACCTAAAATGATTTCTTTTTATTTTGGGCCTTTTTAAAATTTAAAGATTAAATTATTTATTTTGACGACTTTTTTTTGGTTTATACCATGAGGTTCTTGAGCGGGCCCGCGCACTCGCAGTTGACACATTTTAGCCATTTTATCACACCCAAACTAATCCTCATTCGAGATTTGTTTACAACTAAAACTTTCACCTCTTCCCATGGGTGTATTGAGCGGGAATCAAATGCAAACGCTCTTCTCACTCACGCAAGTCACTACCCTTAGGTCTTATTTTGATTTTGAATAAATGAATTTATATTTGTGATCTGATATTGATAAATAATTATATACAAAATCAAATTATTATCAATTCTTATAAACATCTTAAATGACTAGGAGTCACTGATACAAGACCGATATTAGATTGA
>JAYMSZ010001503.1:0-14173 GCA_036897665.1 Pelargonium citronellum | reverse complement strand
ATACATATTTCGCCTTTCTTTTGTTATAATTAAAATTTATATTTCAAAAAATCTCTATTAAATTTTATATTTATATTAACGAAGTGACACAATATAATACATTGATAGCGTGAAAATAATTTGCACCGGTGCGCCCAATTATTATTTTAAACTTAAAAACCATAACTTAATAAATCCCCAAATACTTCAACATCGGGATACCATTCATATTCATATTTGAATCCAAAATCCATTTGATTTCCAATTGGGCTTAACAATAATAAAATTAAAACCTACATAGTAGCAACTAGCAATCACTCAAGTGATGTATGTCGCTACCCGTAAAAGCAAGATACCGGGAACCAATGGCCGCGCGTCACTCCCACGCGCCTCCCGTGCGCTTAGACAACGATGCTTCCTTCCCTCCTCCTATTGTTTCAATGCACTGAGACTATATAGCTCGCTCTCCACTCCTTCAAAACGTGCCACTGACTCTCTCTCTCTACATTGGCTGCATTGCCATTGTCACTCACCTTTTTCTCTCTCTTACTCTGCATTTTCTTGTTTCATTGCAACCTCTCTGTCTCTCCCTATTATTCTCTCTACAAAAACCACTTTTGAAAACACCCATCATCCCATTTACTCTACCTGGGCATCTCTCTAAAGCCATCAGGAGCAATGAAGGTTTGATTCTTACACTTTATTGGGTCTAAAGTTTATATTTTTTTGGTTGTGGAATCTCTGGCTATCTTCTATTTTTGGTGGGTTTTGCTTCTGATTCCTGTTTTGGTTAGATTCTTGGGAACATTTGCTCACTTGGGGACTCAGATTCTCTTTTACACTTTCTTCAACCTTTTCAATATTTCTAAAACAGAGTCTTTTTGTCCCTTGTTCAACTACTTCATAAATCATTGGTAGGAGCAGATCTTTGATTCTATGGTGAATCAGGATTCTTTGTGCTGTTTATGATTTTCAAACAAAATTTGATTGTTTCTCATTTGGATCTCTCTCTGCAGAAATTTGTGTTGAAGTTGGATTTACATGATGACAAAGCCAAGCAGAAGGCCCTGAAAACAGTCTCTACCCTTCAAGGTATAGCAATTTAATTTTGCTTCTTTTGTTGTGTTCATGGGAAATTGAGAATTACTCAACTACTGTTGTGTTTTTGTTGATGATTTAGACACTCCACAGAAAGGTATGGTCACAATACACTGTGGGGTATAGTCCTTACCCTACACATAGATTCTCCCACTTGCTGAAAGGGATTAGGAAACAGGAATTGAATTGACCATGAATTTTGATTGGGGGGTTGAATTTCAAAATCATGTTTCTTATCTTTTCAATCTTTTGTGTTTTGTTGGATTGGAAAAATATTATTTTTAATATATTTTACAACATAAAATATGTGTTTTGATTATTTCACTTGGTAAAAGAAATAGTGTAAGCCCAAACTGAAGCATGAACTCAATTTTTTTTTTTTTTTTTTGCAAACCATGAGTTTGTGTAGAGAAAGATGATGGTTAGTGAAATTCCCTTTTGCTTACTCAATAAGTTATAAACATATAATATTATGAAATTGAGATTAATGGTGGAGGTTGGTTTGGTTAAAAACAAATAAACACTTGGTTTCATAATTTATATAACAAAATCTGTCATGGGTCTTGAGTTGGTTGTTGGAATTTATATATTTGATTATTGGTATTGGAATGTCAGGAAATATTTTACATTTGAGTGTTTGAAGTAACATATCAGAAATTTGAATTTTTGATGAACTATGTTGTTCAGGGATTGACTCCATTGCCATGGATATGAAGGAGAAGAAATTAACAGTTATAGGGACAGTGGATCCGGTGAATGTAGTGAGCAAATTGCGCAAGTATTGGCATACCGACATCATATCAGTAGGACCGGCAAAAGAGCCCGAGAAGAAAGAGGAGCCGAAGAAGGAGGAAGCCAAGAAAGAAGGAGAAGCAAAGAAAGAGGAAGGCAAGAAGGAGGAGCCCAAGAAAGAAGAGTGCAAGAAGGATGAAGCGAAAAAGGAGGAACCCAAGAAGGAAGGAGAGGCAAAGAAGGAAGACGAGAAGAAGAAAGAGCAGCCAGCTCCACAGCCGCAGCCAGACCCGGTTTTGGAGCTCGTTAAAGCCTACAGAGCATACAATCCTCACATGACCTCGTATTACTATGTCCAGAGCATGGAAGAGAATCCAAATGCTTGTGTTATCTGCTAAATTGTTGATCAGACGCTTCAAAACGAGGCAAAAGCTATCTGCTGCGGTATGTGATCATCAACGCTTCTTTGTGCATACATAGGAGGCAACACCTTAGCTCACAAGACCAAGACAAGAAGAAGGTACTCTACTTCGTAATCTGTATGTATATAGTAGAATGGTGAATTGGTGATGTCTTCATTGTTTTGTTCAGGCGTTTTAAGTATTAGTATTGTGTAGAGAGAACAAATAAAAATTTTGGGAACTGAATTGTTTTCAACACTCAATTTACATAATATAATCTTGCCTATATTGATTTCCAACATTCAGCTTAATTAGTAGTAGCATACTAGCATCCAAGACTTTTGCTTGCGTGGTTGTGAAT
Organism: Pelargonium citronellum; assembly: GCA_036897665.1. NCBI lineage: Eukaryota > Viridiplantae > Streptophyta > Magnoliopsida > Geraniales > Geraniaceae > Pelargonium > Pelargonium citronellum. Next base: position 11,602 of record JAYMSZ010001503.1, on the reverse strand, counting down.
AGATGGTGGGTCATTATAGAGCGAAGTTCATAACTTTCAGATCTCTTATCCGTCGTTCTCATGGATATGTATGTGTGTTGCATATGCAATGAAGGTTCGTGGTCTTCACGGATACGTGGGCCTAACTGTGCTCATCTCTAGACTCCATCTAGCTCTCCCCTGCATCAACTCAAGAGTCACATTTGGTGGTCTCACAAAAACTTGATGATGCTTTTTGAAATGTTTGTGGTAGCCTGGTGGGGTCATTGCTCATTCTTTTGTTCGGTCTCCGCCCGTATAACATTAAACTTTTGCGTACTCATTTTTTCTCCGATCTTTTAGCATAGATTTGAGCTCATGCAATTGTCTGATATATTAAACTTTTGAGGCCTAACATGCATCAAATGTGCACCACATGCAGCTCTGCATTACCCATTTTCTGTACTGTTTTGCTTCTGCAAAGCAAAAATTAACTTATGCCATTATGTGATGGAAGAGTGTTTTTTTAAAAGTTAGGTGGGATCCAAGTGAGACTGTTTGATACATTTCACAGTTTAGGATAGTGTCAAGAGTAAGCTGACACAGTTTCAAAAGGGTCTAAGCTTTTCAAATTATTAGAAGTTGAAAAAAATATAGACATTTGTACCAGAAATGTAGACAAATGTGTCTGTTCAGTACATTTTACACCCATGCCTGTTGAACCATGTTGCAGCTGCATGTGAAGCTCACATTATTGTATCTGATATTGGTGAAGTGGCTGAGCATGTGCAGACTGTAACTTAATGTTGTTTAGTGATATTGTATTCCCTTAAACAAATGATTAGAAGTAACAAACAAAAAACATACAATTAAGGAACAATGATTTAAGAATATTAGATGGAGTATTAGGTGTTGTTTGGGAGCACTTATGAGACTGCATAACTCGCTTATGTCATAAGAAGCAAACTCTTTTTCTGAGTTTTGCAATGACAATTTGTTAAAATGTTAATATATACTATACATAATAATTTTTTTTGCTAGTTTTCTTACCAAACAAAATCACTCTCGTAAGTGTTTACGAAAACAAGTTGAAGTGTTACCAAACAACCACCTAAGATATTTGCATTTATGGTCCTCGTTATGTTGGGAACACAAATGGTCCTTTAAGATGTCTGGTCCTTCAAAAGACATCATGGACTAGATCGATGATTCTTTTTTCGATTTTTGAATTTGTTAGCTGATGACATGTTTTCACGTGATGAATGAAAAAACAAAATATTGGTGAAATGAAATTAGGAGCTCAAGTTTCATAAACCGTTTGTTACATGACGTACAATAAAATAAAATTATAACATTTAGAGAAACAATTTGAGTCCTATTAATATTGATGTACGCTGTTAGTTAACTGCTAATTAATAGATCGTTAGCGCTCAACAAAGTAGCCTAATAAATCACATTGTGTTAGGTCTCTTTCAGTGAAAGTGCAAAAAGGAGATAGAAGCATCTAGATTCAAAGAAAATGTATTCGTTTTGAAGTTGTCAAGCTCTACATTGATAGATACATACACATATATGCAAATGGTTGAAGCAAAGTGGCCAACCTTAATTCTTTGAGCTAATCCATATTGCACATATCCACGTCATGCCAAATATGTATGATAACGATGTAAAGATACATATAAATGTCACTACTTTTATAACCAATATATTCACAAATATATATTGCAATACACGAAATCAAAAGCACCAATTAATAAAGCTACTATTTGTAGCCACAATAATGAGAGATTTGAAAGATAGCCACTTGAATAAATTGAAGCTCAACTCTCATTCTCCATGAGACTGTAGATGAGCAAAGAGAGATAATACAATTCTTATCAATAATTCGTATATACATAAAGTTTAAGATTTAACTTACCTCAATATGAATGTATGTCTCATTCAAGTAGACCATGCCATTTTAGACTTTTTAGAAAGATGGATTTAGAGTTTCTTTTATTGAAATTCGCGTTTTTATGACTCGAGATTAAATAATATACTTGTATTCTTGTTTACATTGTCAATCGAAGTATAATGGGGTTCTTATGAACAATGTTGGAGGCTGGCACTACAAAAAAATAATAATAAATAAACTAGTGTGATTACACTTATTTATTAACCCGAACACTTATTTTAGAATTAATAGAGTAATATTTATTAAAAATTTCTCTGATTTAATTTGTATTGTTGTACATAACGTCCGTTCTAATTCTACCACTGGACTGTTCTCAGGCTCAAGTGAACGGTTGTTCATCTCCTTGTTCACGGACTTTTCAGTTCCGTTAATACGCACGAGCGTTCGTTTCCCTAAATTTATTATTTGAATCCCTTTTCGCTTTGAGCGACTTTTGTATACAGTCTGAAAAGGCTATAAAAATAGCCGCAAACACTGCAAAAACTTCAAATTTAACAAAAGTAAGTAAATAATCAAAGACAAATGAAACAAATAAAGTGAGAAAGTGGGTTCTTAGCCCTACATGTGTTGTACATTATTCTTGTCAATCTTTCAACTTTCAAGTATCTTTTAACAAGGGTTGATGAAGAAATAAAACTTGTGAAATCTAAATCAATAAGAATCTCAAATAATGAAATTCAAGTTGATAGTTGGACAACCATTTTCTCTAATTAATGATCTTGTAACTAATGTTGACAATATTGTCATCAAAATCAATCTATTAGTACACTATACATATCTCTCTCACTTCATGTATGAACTTGTTGACCTGTGTCCATAACTTGTAACTACAACTTTGCAAGAAACTTATATAAGTTTGTAATATATATAGAACAAATCGACAGACACAAAGGATGCCCATAAGAGGAAATTCTTGGCAAAAATCATATACGCTCGATTGCGTAATTGGATAACAAAAATATTAACCCACAAAAAAAAAAAAAACATATGTCGTATATATACGACTATATGTGAAGCATGAAGCATGGGAAGTTGTCATTTTCTGTCTGAGATGGAAAATAAAGAATTGGACCATGTCCTCATAATCAACTAATCATGATACATATATTGGAAATATTTATATACATCAATGGTCGGTTTGGATTGTCCATCACATATTAATCAGAACCGAAAGAAAAATATTTAGCACAAAAAGGTGGTAACTTGTGTGGCTCAGTTTTGTCCCATAATCACAACAAGAATTGCGTCAAAATTTGACACACAAACACATTGTGTTGGCACAATTATATGTGGCTTGATTATGCTCACAAAAACCACTAATTATATGCCAAAATGCAGTGATTAAGTAATAAGTTAGCGGCAAAATTACAAGAAAATTATATAAGAATATGTTTACATTTTTGTTAGTGCTGTTCTAGTCACGTACCTAATTTGCAATCATAAAGTTTTGCTTAATTTATTTATAAATGGGAACCAAAATTTGTGTGTCCACATCTATTGTGTTAATCTATATAATTATAGAATATATTGTCTCATTGATGTCATGTTTAATTGGCATTTAGCCATTATTTGGGCTATCCATTCATCACTAATTCAACAAACATCCTGTTTGATGATGATCTAAAATCTTGCTAACACATATATCAAAATTAAACAGATAATTGCAATTTGCAATTCCTATTCCTATTATTGCTTCACATTTGGGGTTCGTTGTGCAAAATTTATTAATATAATAATATATACATTAATTGATTAACTAATGAAGTAGCTAGATTGACATGCAGCTGACTCTGGCAAGCAAGCAGCATGAAAATAATTAAATAATTTCATCATCATCATCAACATCAACATCAACATCAACATCATACACTTTGGATTAATTTAATTTAATTTAATTTGCTGCAAGTGCAACACTCTCTTTTGTGTCATACAATTACAACAAATAGTAATTTATTTTGGCGACAATTTGTATAAACGTCTTTATTAAAATTGCAACTTGATGCATCTCATCAATATTGGCAAGAGACGCACACAAAGTTCAGTATGGTATGATTTGATTAGTCATGTGCCTATTTTAAATCGGTCAATTAATTTTGGCACACTAATTAGAGTGCATTTATCATCTTGTTTACATTATTTTAAGAACATCTTAAGTTTAAATTCATTGCGAGCTTTTTGAATCTATTGTGAACATGTAGCATGTAAGGTAGCACACTATTAACAGAGACCAATAGATCATGAACTTGAAAGCAACACCACAACACTTAAAAGAGCATTTTTAGTGGAAAAATAATTGAGAGCATTAAATGCTAAGTATGGATCACTCTTGGTAGAAAATTTGGTCCAGTGTCGATACGTGGTTATTCATATCGGCTAGTGTCACTGAGTCCGTGAGATAATTTGAGTAGTTAGTATTATATTTTACAACCATATTAATGCTAGGACATTGACAAAGAAACTAATGTGCATCTAGAATTTTCTCATTGACAACTATTTAATTACTAGCTAGAGTGCACATAGGTCACTATTAACCAATTAGGACTAAAAAATTGTTTGAGTCTTGATTTTGAAAAAAATCACCAATTTAGTTTTTGAACTTTATGAAAGTCAATTAAGTTCCTAGACTTTGATTTTTGAGTTAATTTAGTCTCTCATTGTACAAAATCAAAACCCCAAAAGCACAAAATCATAACTCTGCACCAAATTTTTATTTTTATTTTTCTCAAACAACCTGCAAACCCTAACTACAAAACACTCAATACATAATAATTATATATATATGACTACAAATAAATTTTTATTTTATAGTAATGACTTACAAGTATAAAACGTGTGAATTGAAATAAACTCAAACCATTGGGTATACTTGTATTTCACCTACAAACTTCTTGATTCTGTTGAGTGCAACTTGAAACATCTCCTGATCCATATTGGCAAAGCAAACCCTAAACCAACCAGGCTCTATGCACCTGAAAGACGAGCCAGGAGATACATTGAGCTTGACCTCATTAACAATCATCTTCCATAGCCAAATCTCAGCTTCAAAGGTTTCTTCTTTAAGAAGCTTACGCAAATCCATCCAGCAGTAAAGCCCAGCATTGCTGTTTAAGCAACCAATGCCAACTTCTTCAACTCCCTTGGTGAACTCTAGGTGTCTCTTCCCAAGCCTCCTCGCACTCTCCTCCAAAAATCTATATACATTAACAGCGTATATATATAAGTGAAAACTAAACAAAATCTTTACCATTGTCACTAGAAAACGCTACATCCTACATGAGCAGAGATTTTTTGTTGTACGTGAAACATTTCGTTTCAAAATGTGCATGAAAAGCCAACGAACAAATGTGAAAATTTCCGTTCTCTTTCTTAAGTTACCAGAAAACGCTACATGAGCAGCGATCTTTCTTCCAATATGTTTTATTTCAAAACATGGAATGACAACCTAAATTTTTTGTCCCCTTAGCTTAATGAAAATTATTCAAATAATTATATTATACTAAATATTTAGTATCTTTGTGTGTTTCTGTTACGTGAAGCGTTCCGCGATCTAGATAACTAGTTTTATAAAATGCCGATCCAAAACGAACCTGTCCAGGAAGTCCTGGTCGGAGAGCATGGCGGCGAGGAAGTGCTGCGTCTGGGATGACACCAATCCGAAACTGGACATCTTCCTGGCGCAGCTAACCACATCATCATTGTAGGAGTAGACGATTCCCACCCGAAAACCTGGGAACCCCATGTCCTTGGAGAAGCTGTACACAATGTGAAACAGGTTTTTATTCACTTCCATGTCTTGGATAACCTCCGAGAGGCTGACGAAGTCCGGCGAGGCAAAGACGGTGGCGGAGTAGATCTCGTCGATGACTAGGTGGATGTCGTTGGCGTCGACGAAGCTGACTATGGAGTTTAGGGTTTCGCGGTCAAGAGTTGTGCCGAGAGGGTTCGATGGATTCGCTAGTATCAAACCTTTTACGATGATGTTGTGTTCTTGTGCATGTGCATAGGCTTCTTCTAGGGCTTTTTTTGTTATCTTGAAACCGTTGGAGCTATTGCAGTGTACCGGAATTATTTGCACTCCAGTGCGCCACCTTAGATCCCGCTCGAATCTGCATTGTAAATCCAAAACCATTTTTGTTAATTTTTGTATTAGTGAATAAAAGTCAAGTAAATGTGGGTGTGTTTTTGGTGATTAACATGAACATACAATTTATTGTTTGCATAACAACATTTTACTATTTTTGTTAGTGTATATGATATTAGTATTAGAGGGTCCTCTTTTATATATATAAAAAAATAGTTCAATTATTTGGATAATAATGCTGATATGAAATAGTAATACTAAAAATTATAGATAAAAAAAATAAATGACTAATAATTTTAAATTTAAACAACATATTGAATTGTAGAATGAATATATAATTAATTAAAAAAATTTGAAGAACATATTTGTCTTTTATCATTTATTTTAGTTGATCAGAAAGAGCTTATGGACAATTTTAATAGTAACCAAACACTTAAAAGAGCAATTTGGTGCTCATATGCTTGTTTGACTAGCTCATAAACTAATTCAAACACTCTCTTAGTTTACACCATATTTGCTCTCACTTTAATACATGATATTTAACATGCACATAAAGACATACAGTTAGAATTACTCATTACTATGTTGTCACTTGTCACGCTAGTCCCGATTACATAACAATATTTTTATTATAATGATTTGATAAAACTTTTTATCAACAAATAAAAGTAACAAGATGAAAAGAAAAAAAATACTCATTCAACTAATACAACAACATTCCATGGAACGAAAAATATTGAGTACATATATAGAAGAAATTAATCATTTAGCATGTCATCTAAAACATGTAATATACGATGGTTGATCAAAAAGAAATTAGCGAGTAAAATCTTATAGGGAAGAGACAAGCAAGGCAATAGGACCTATCAACACGCAAAGTCTAATATTAGTGGATGTTTCAAAACCATGACTTTGATCATATTTTAGGAGTTAGCAATAAATCTTTTTTTTCTTGTAGTTTCTCAAACTACTTCTCTTTCTAGTTAGTCACCCCAAATATCACAAAATTTCTACACATAAAAAAGTAACGTACACACCAAAAATTCTTACCCAAATTAATATAATAATAAAAATAATTAGGGTTTATCTTAATTAGAGATTGTATGTACATACGGGGCATAATAAGGCGATGGAACAAGAAAAGCATCTCCCGGATCTGCCAAACAGAACATTATCAGCTCATTTGCTCCGGTGGCTCCTCCGGCCATCACTATTCGATCGGGATCAAATGTGACTCTTCCACCCCTCACTCTGCTCATGAACTTAGCCGAGGCCTTCAATGAAATACGTAAACAAATTAATCTTAAAGTTAACATTCAACAACTAGTACTAGTATTAATTCGAAAATTAACTATAACAAATATAGGCTAGGCCCATAAAAAAGAGTTACAGTTAAGGAAAGTGAAATAAATAGTTCATCAACATACTTAAAAGTTTGTCTAAACATTACTTTTTAAAATGTTGATAAACGAACATTAAAAATATTTTATGAAACATTAGAATATGTTGGTGCACAATTTTTCTGTGCACTTATTTGTGTGAAGTGTTCATATATTAATTTCCGGTAAATAATATATATTCAATCCACCTGTCTGAACTCCGGCAAGCCATGGTAATCCTGAAAGATAGCAATGTCTTTGAATTTGTGAACTCCTTCGAGTGTGCAAATGGAAGCTGTTGGGTTCGCTTTCACCCAATCTTCGATCATATCGAATGAAAGCTGCATTAAAATTTACTCGTACAACGTTAAGTTTCAATAACACAATACATGAATATTGATCATTAACATATATATAGTCTATAGCTAGTAATTGCAAATAGTAAACTACCTGATTTTCTGCAAGACCCATTTGGATAATCCCGTTAGGGTTTTGAGTTGGGTGATAAGGATCTCGGTCGTACGCCTTCCATCCATGGAAGTAAGGTGAATTCTCACAATGTCCACCATTGGTTGCAATCTTGGACAGGAGTTGCTTGTTCTTGCTAGTGATCTCCATGTGTATACACAATAATATTATTGTTTTCTACTCCAATTTATTTTGCTGTATAAAACTTGTTGTCAATTGTGTTTCTTTTGTTAGGACACACTAACTAATAGCTAAAAGACTGAGTTCTTTTTTGAGGCAATGGAGTGAGAGAGATGGCAAATGGAGTCTGAATATTTATAGGACAATGGGGAGCTAAAACGGGATAGAGATAAAAGAGGGAAAAGGTAGGTTCAAATTTAAGACTAACCGACCCTCAAGAATGGAAAAAACACATTGCTTTGAAATTCATATTAGGTCAGTTCAAATCAAAGTATTTTCGTGTAGGTTATGAATTTTGTATCACATGCCAATACTTTTTTTTTTCTTGATTCACAAAATCTAGTAAAGAATGATTATTCATTTCAAATTGACAACATGTAATTGATTGACATGATAAGGTACACAATCTCAATGTTAGTATATGCACATAGTTAAATAAGAAAGATTATTTGACAGCGCGTAAAAATCAAATAATAATTAAGAAAGAACAATTTTTTTTTAAAAAAAATTTCTTAATTATATAAGCCAATATCGACTTGTATTCTTGCATGAGGATTGGCTTGCTGGATTTTTTTCTCAATGTTGTTTCGAGTTATGTTGTTTTTGGTTTGATCCTTCCCGCATTTTTTTCCCGAGTAGGGTCCATGCAAACCATCTCTTCTCTTGAGACTTTTCCAACAACAACAAAAATGTTGACTATTGTATCTTTTGTTGAGTCATTTTCAAAGTATATGTTAAATGATATCATCAATGATTTATACATAACAATGAGAAGTCAATATTTAAGCTTAAAATAGGAAGTTTTAAGATTTGAATATTTGGAAAGAAAATAGCAGATGGTGTGTGTCGAAGTCTTACAAACACTTCCAAGTTCAAAAAAAAACAAACGAGAGAAATGAGGTTCACAATATATATGTAGGTGGCATGCACGGGCATGCATGGCCATGACACGCCACAGGAAATGGGGGCTCCACACTATTCCTTGTGTCTCCTTCCAACTCTTCCTGTATCTTTCTCTGGCCTCCCTTGTGATCGTTAATGACTACTTATTTGATGTGCTTGTTGGGCTCATGTGTCATTACGTGGAGTCAAAAGCATATCTTTAATCGTAGCGCAGTTTGCTACACCAGCTGCGTGAGTGGAAATAGCGTTTGCAATTGATTTATGTTCAACACATTTTTAAGGAGAAAAATGAACTTCAATTATGATTTACCTTCTAATGAAGATTAATTTAATTGTAGTAAAACGCTCTAAAAATGTCAACCGCAAATTTGCGAGCCCACTTAAAACCCATGTTATAGATAAGAGAAAATAGGAGCGTATCTTTGACTAATAACACTACAAGAAAATAGCTTAACATAATTGAAATCCGTCACTAATTGCTATCAGCGACGGAAATCTACTAGCTGATAGGCGTTTTTCTTGTTTTATAAAATCCCTCTATAATATTAAAACCAGTGGTACTGAGTAGTTGTTAGCCCACCGACTCATGGGACATAGATCGAGCTAGGAGGTGTTGATCCATGGAGGACTAGCTAGAGTCAAACAAACGCGTGTAGAAATTTGGTAGAAGATGATGATCATGCATGATAGTCAAAAAAATTCATTGACATTCAAATGAACTGTGTGTGATCTTATTAGGGTTAGTAAATTCAGTTCATATTAATTATATAACTTTAGCTACATATATATAGATACGTACACCGGCCACCAAAAAGCAGAATTTAGTATTTGATAACTCAATCACATTCCATCTTCATAAAGATCACTAGCTACGTACTTAATTTGTTCATATTGTGGTGAGGTACACATGTTTGGGTCTCCAAGTTTCTTGGTTTTGGTTGGTTTCATGTTATGCACACTTATCATGTTTTTCTTTTCTATTTTCAACTCGTAGTCAAGGTTGAAAAATAAATAAATTTAGAACTCCATATGAATGTATTTTTTTGGTTCTAAAAATAAGTGTTTGATCTTTCATCTTAAACGAAACAGGAGAAGATAGTGATTAGTACTTGCTACTGCACGTAAATCTGTTCTGAGCGATATATATGGGGAACTCCTTCACTCTTCTTTTATATTCTTAAACTCGTAAAACAAGTCTTCTCCAAAGTAGAAAGTCGTTTGACACTCAAATTAGACACTCCCAAGAATAAGTTTAAAGTTTAGAGTACTTGTGTGGTTTGCGCTCTAAATTTCCTCCATGCATGGGTCGTTAGAGCGCTGGGCTTTTATGATGGGTCTGGTGCATTAATGCGCAGCTTGCTATGGTATCTCTCCTCAACACTTGTTCCTTAGTCTTATTAGTCATTGTGGGTTTGTCAACGTACGTGTGGCTGTAATGAGGTCATTAGTTGTTGTGTAGCGTAGATCATGCAAGCTTCCTACAACGTATCTATTTCTCATTTTTGTCACGCGAGGATCATTTGTCTATTATGAACGCGGTTGAGCGAGTATCTCATAAGAAACGACTCAATGGATTGTTATCTATCGGCTATAGCTTGTCATAGGAAAGGCTTATGTTTAGCCGTCTCCTAAAGTCTAATTTCTTGTAGTGAATATTCTTATACACCGTCAATATGAAGGGGGAAAAACTACTTTACTTTGTACGTACGTATAATTTAATTTCCAAAATATTACATTCAGTTTTTGAAGTTGTCTTTATATATATGTATGTTTGTGTTGGGGTGTTTGTTGCCCGACAATTGATGTATAAAGTCGTAGTAATGTTGGAGGTTTTAGCAATTGCAAGCCATTTTGATCACGATGGTTTGCAGAATCAGATGATGTACAAGTAAAAGGCTGAAACCAAGCAACCATATATATTCAAACACCAGAATTAATTATTTGACTGTTGTGGGTCTAAGCTTTATTAATTCCTTTGGGCCATGTTTATCTATTTTGACGACTTTCACGTTTTTTTTTTAACATCTTCCAATTCGTTTCATAATAAAACACAGTAGATTAGAAATTTAGGAGGAAGAGAAACCAAAACCTCCAGAGGCATAATATTCTTACATGCATTCATACAATACGAGAGAAGAAGCAACGGGTGGATTATAATACAACCGTTCGAGACAGGCTCATTGAAACAAGAACGAGCTAAAAAAGTCTATCACTTGATTAGCTCCCATGCTTACTGAATTTAAAATGAAATCATCATACAACTTTATATTTTATCTACACTCCAAGATCAACGAACGAAGCGGATGTATGAGCAATCATTTAATTTAAAAATAACATCCTCGCTATTCAAATAGCTAGCCAACTTAATAGCATCCTCAAAAGTGATAACCCTACCACTTGATTTGTTTGTTTTGGTTGAAGTTATCTTTTCATTAACTTTACAAATGTAGACATGATTGTATATTTAAAAGTAACTTTCATGAATATCTTGTGCTGCCGCTGGATCTTTTCTCACCGCCGCCGGTTCTTCTCTTACACGTGGGTTTTCTCATCTCTTGCGAGCTCTTGCCTTTGATAAGCTTTGTGAAAGTTAAAATATTTTCCTATGGTTTATACCGTTCACGATAGTTTCGGATCTTAGCAGGCGGAGAAGAGGGCGAGGGTTGAAGGGTCATTGGT
>JAYMSZ010001502.1:0-14174 GCA_036897665.1 Pelargonium citronellum | reverse complement strand
GGAATCGGCGGGATTGGGACAATGGGTGAGGCTGCTGAGCTAATTGTAGAAGCTGAGTTTTGAATCTTGTGGCATGTGATGATGCTCTATAGTTTGTTTTGTTCTCTACTTAGTTTTTTTTGTCATTTTCTTGGGAAAGTTTTGTTGACAGGAAAATGTCACATCTCCTTAGTTTTTTTTAGTTCATCATAGATTGTGTAAAGATCAAACAAGAGACAACAATTAAGTTATTTTTCAAAGTTGGAGTCCTTGGATGTTTTTTTTTTTTTTTTTTTATCGCTCCGTTCTTCATTATTTTTATAACTGATAATTCGAATTTTGAATTAGATTTATTCAAATTCAGATTGATATAGAACACTCGTAGTCGTTGAAACGTCAAATGAATGATCTTCATTTTAGGAGATGCACAAAACTCTCTTTTTCATGAAAATGGCAAATGAATAATGATCGCGATTTCAGGATATGCCCAAAACTCTCGTGATCACGAAAACGACAAATGAATAATGATCTTCGCAATAGGGAATGCACAAAACTCTCTTAACCTCGTGAAACCGGCAAATGAATAATGATCTGATAAGGCGATGCCCAAAATTGTCAGCAGAAGATTAAGGATCGTGATTTCAGGAAATGCACAAAACTTTCATAATCGCTAAAACGTCAAATGAATAATGATCTTCCCGTTAGGGAATGCACGAAACTCTCTTAATCGTGAAAATGGCAAATGAATAAGGATCTTCATTTTACAAGATGCACAAAACTCTTGTAACCTCGCGAAACCGGGAAATGAACAATGATTTCTCATTAAAGGGTGCGTAAAACTCTCATAATCATGAAAACAGCATATAAATAGTGATGTGATTCGGGGACACATAAAACTATCGGAAAATGAACAATCATCTTATTAAGAGATGCACAAAACACTCGTAATCATGAAAACGGAAATGAATAATGATCGGATTAGGAGATGCACAAATATCGGCTTATGAATAATGATCTTATTAACTAAGAGATGCATAAAACTCTCATAATCATGAAATCGGTAAACGAATAATGATCTTATTAGGAGATGCCAAAAACTGTCATTATCTTGAAAACGGTAAACGAATAATGATCTTATTAAGAGATACCTAATGAATTTACACGGCGCGTAGCAGCAATTGCAGTTTCGTGGAAGATCTGTTTCAATGAACTGCAAAAACCTTTATTGTAGCATTTATTCTACAACAGATGAGCTATAAATAAAATGGCGAACTAACCTTTTGTATGTTACAGAGGTGGCGGTGAGGGAGCTGAAACGAGCGACGGAAGCTCAATCCACACAACTGATTGATTCGAAGAGAACACAACTATGAGACTTCATTTCATAGACAACAAAACCCGCCATTTGCTCTACCACGAGCTCGCCATCAGTTGAGAAAAATCCTGGGAAAGGAAGAGCCGTATCAACTAACCGATACCATGCCATTTTCTCCGGAGGTGGGGGTAAAGTAACGGTCTCTGCGTGATCAGCTGCATTGAAGGCGATAAACAAATCGCTCCTTATATCAGAAGACTCGGGACTCAACTTGGTTTGTACTGCATCGGCCTTCAGTGTCATGGCGAGGAATTTGCAAGACGGGTCTTCCCATTTTGGCGAGAACTGGTCGCTTCCATACCAATCAATGTTTTCTTCTTTCAAGAAGTTTCTTTTCTGAAGAAGGTCACTTCGTCGGGTTCTCAGTGAAGTAAAAAACGAGATGTACTGCGTGATCTGAACGCCGAAACCAGATTTTAGAGTGTTCCAGTCAAAAGGGCTTCGATCAGCATATGCAGTGGATCCCCTGGAAGATTGGCCACACTCGTCTCCCATGTTAAGAACAGGAACGCCCAACGAAACGTAGAGCACAAACAAAAAATTACGAATCTGTTTGAGTCGTCTTTCGAGGACAATAGTTCTAGTTGTTGGTCCTTCTTCCCCACAATTCCAACTTAACTCGGAAGAAATTTCCGCGCTGCTAAAGCTTACTAAATCCACCAGAGATAGTCCAAAGTTCCTCGCGATGAAGTTGAAAGAGAACGCTGGGCCTCGCCCATCTGAAAATATGTCACCACTACCACAAAGCCGAGTCGCGAGGCCACTGAGAAGACCTTTACCCCTTAAGAAGTTCCTCACATCAGTACAAAAGTTGGAATTCATTTCTGCCCATCTCTTCCAATGAGGAAATCGGGTTTTCTCCTCCACCAAATCATGTGGATCCCAGAAATCTGCAATCACCTTGGTCTTGGAGAGTATCGGATCGAAGGCGATTGCTTCAACAAGTGGAGGTCGGGACAAGGATTCACCGTGAACCCCTCTCAACAATGAGGAAGCGTTCATGAAGCAAAAACCATCCACGTGAAATTCAATCACCCAATGTCGAAGACTATCCAAAATCAGCTGCTGCACCATTGGATAGTTACAATTCATAGTTCCATTGGCACAATACGATAAGTAATCAATACCTCGTAACGCTCCACCCTCAGGAGTATGCGTGAAATCAACTTCTAGTAGAACCTCTATGTTCTCGGCATGTAATTTCTTCACCATCTCCTTCATCGAGTTAATGGCTGAGATTGAGTCACCAGAAGATCCATACATATTTGTTGGAGAAAAGAAATGGAAAGGGTAATATGGTCCTTTCTGCTCATCAAATCCGAATATTGGCTCTAACAGTACGGCATTCACACCAAGATCTTTAAAATGATGTGATTTCTCACTCAAACCAGAGAAGGTACCTGAAACGCCACTAGACTTGTGCTCGGTGAAATGCTTCACATTCAACCGATAAACCATCAACTTCTCAATCGGTAAGTTTGGACGAATATCGCCACTCCACTCAAAAGGAGGTTCCTCACACAATTGTCCGAGATATTGTGGAAACGAACCAGACTGACGATTAGGTGTAACATCTCCAATCATTTTAACATAAGGATCCAAAAGAACACGTTCGGCGTCAAACTTTTTTTTGTCTCCTTTGCAACGGTAGCCATAGCTCACGAAAGTTGAGTCGCTTCCAATTGAAGCGTGCCAGATATCGCCTGATCGATTTACATACGGATCCAAATCAAGCTCTAACGTGGGTGTGTCTGATGTAGCATCTTTGTACAAACACAAAACCACACTCGTTGCACTTTTTGTAGCCAGCGCAAAATTCACAGAACCATCTTTTGAAAATAAGAGCCCTAAAGGAGTTGGAGAACCCGAACTAAAACCAACTGGGACGACGAAATTAGCCTCTCTATAACTTTTGATTTCCAAGCAACTTGATTCAGCATTTGAAGGACATTTCAGTAAAAATGAGATATAGAACGGGCTATGTTTTACTTCAAAATACAGCTCAAGTGAAAACTTTCCCGAAGAAGTCTGTTTAAATGGGGTTTCAATGGGCTTGATTTTGGCATTGGAAGCTGGATTCTTGAAGTCCCGGGGCATGAAACGTGATGAATCAGCTCTATAAACGCCCCAACTTAGAACCAATCCATCATTACTATTACGCTGCTGGAACGGAGAAGCCTCAATATACACTACAAACCTGCCATTTTCCATTCTAACAAATACTTTCACTTGACCACCGTTTTCTGTTCTAAACAGATAAGTTGATGCCTTCTGTTGTTCATCAACTTCAGTACCAGTAGTTAATAACCGTTCAGTTCGCTCTTTAGAAACTCGAGATGCAGCAAATACTCTTAAATCAAAAGGCCAGGTATGAGTTGTTATTACATTTTCCATAACTTGTCCACAGAAGAGATTTCTTTCTACATTAACTTTCTCAAACCCATCTGTCATTTTCTTTCCACCGAGAAAATGGGCAGTAGCTATTGGTTTCGATGATCCTGTGGCTCTACATTTGAGACGGCAACGATGTATTGAAACTGAGGGTGCAAGAGTTGCCATTCGCGTGGCAAATGGAGCCAATTCTCAAACCAGTAAGCAAATGATATGCCTGAGGAATTCATGAAGCTACAATTTAGCAGTCAATCAAACCAACAAATTCATATATTCGAGAAACAACACTCACCTAATTATCAGCGGACCGATTAAACTAAAAGTTAAAGTTAAGCTTAAAGTTGAGAATCCAATTAAAAATTTCACACTCCAACATACCCCTTACGTGCAAGCCTAGAGCCAGCGATTCGGACCTGAACCCACAAGTACCCAAAACGGTGAAACCCGACCTACATTTTTGTGGGTTCAGGAAACCCTGAAGCCCACACAGACACGCACCCGGCACCTCTTGCGGGTCGGGTTCCGGTTAGTTTTTTTAAAACCGAATCTCGAATTGCCAGCTCTAAGGTGGCCCAAGAATGGGCCTTCTTCTTACCTTAGGATTCAAACATGGGACTGCAGGGTCTACAAGGCTCTTATACAATATTATATGACTGATTCAGCTAAGGTAACATTTGGATTAAAATTTTGAGACTCTCATTCCTAAGTCATTCTCAAAACCAAAAAATAATAATCCAAACATGAAGAATGAGAATCTCATTCTCATTCCTGAACAAAAATTATAACCCAAATGCTATGTAAAAGTTAACCTTATAGTAGATGGCACAAAAATTATATACACTAACACCAATTTACAAAATATTCTTCACTATGATCATCAAAATTTCCAGATACAAAACAATCTCATCAGTCCAAATCCAGAACTGTACTGATATTAAACAGATTCAAACAACAACATACAATTATCTCCAAAATGCAAAGTAACCATAAACCCCAATCAACCCTTTAGCTGAAAATGGCAACACATTACATTTTTCTCTAAAACTGCATCAAAGTCACACTTTGAGGCCAAACCCATTATGCATACAGATCCAATGAACTGGATTGTCTCTTCAAATACCAAAAAAAAACAAAAAAAGTTGATCCATAACTCACACTACCCAAAAATGAAAATTGAGCAAAACCCAGATGAGAAAAACAAGAGTAAAACCCAAATAAATCAACAAAAACATCAAAATGTCCAAAACCAGCAAAACCCAGAATCCAAAAGAGACTAAAAATGAAGAACAGAACTTAAAGTTTGAAACTTTAAACTCACATCATCATTGGGAATCGCAAACCAGACCCAAACTCTGAAGCTGAAGCAACATAAACGAGAACTAAGAAGATTGGTTGGTTCTGTGAGTTCTCTGAGGACCGCACAATTCAAATGGAAGTGAACTGATCAAGATTTATTGGTAAATTTCAAAACTTGGTGAAGCTCAAGCAAGCAAATAGTGGTTCTTCTCTGTGGCTTATTTACTGGAAAACCCCTGAGACACTCAATCAGGACCGTTGATTTCATTAGAGTAGTGTTTTGATCTTGAGATCTTATCAAGATCCCATGTGATGTGGACCCTCTTTTTTTGATTTAGAATTTAGTAGAACAAGAATATTATTAATGAATTATTGAGGGCAATTTTGTCGTTATAAATCATAGCAAGTTTGATTTTATATTTTTTTTTATGAAAAAGATTGATTTTATATTCTTCTAAAAACCATGTATTATTTCTACAAATTTTAAACATTTTTTCTAAAAACAAAATTATCAAAATAAAAAAAGTTCGAGTTACCCTTTTGTGTAGATGATGCAATTCGGTTAGGTTTTGCCGATTCGTATAACATAAAATGAATATAATTAATTTTTGGGTTAAATATAATTTAATTTTCATATAATTGCATATCGGGTTGGGCGATTAATGCAAATTCACACATTTTGCTAGAAAAATCTAAATTTGAATCTCTTTGAATTAAGTTCAAATAAAAATCATAGTTTAACCTCGAATATGTGGTCACATGAAACACGACCCCAAAATAGAGGGTTCAAGTATGATAAAATGTATGCGAGCAGTTTTCATATTGACCCAAAACCCTCAATCCAGACGAGCCCGCACTCCTTTCAAGATGGTTTAAACGTGTCATGTTTTATGTTCATAAACATGTCATCTTCGTGTTCAACCAATCATCACAATTACTAATTATGTCGTGTCCATGTTGGACGGTGAAACACACAATGTTCAGCAAGACACAAACATAACATGTCCGCACGAATTGTTAACTATGTCAAGAATCCTATTTATTACCATTATGCCACTATTTTTTTCACTACAAGAACCCTATTTATTACCATTATGCCACTACCACCTGTACTGTATTTCTTTTCTTCTTTTTTTTCTTCCCTAAAGGCTAAAACTCAGTATCTGATACATGGTGCATGTACAAAGAAAGTGAAAATGGCTAACAAAACCATCTCTAAAACCTAAAAAACAGACAAGAACATCATGAAGTCTCAGCAACCTCAGAATCAGAAGCATGTTTACTACTCCAATAAGACCTCTTCGTCGGGACGAGTTCACTGTTGTCTCCCTCGTCGCCATGATCCGCTACGATTCTGTTCAAGTTCAAGTCCATTTCTGTCCCTTTGAACACTGGATGATCATAAGCATCTTGCAGATAGATCCTCAAGTTCAGATACGGTTCCTTCGCCTTTTCAAGCGTATCTTTCACCATAGCATCCTGCATTTCAATCGTCAAGATGATATGTTACGATCTTCGATGTTCATCAGACCAACAGATTAAACATCATTGTATTAACAGTTCTATATCAGTAAAGATTGTGTATCCTGAATCCTGATGTTTTTTGATAGATTCAAAGTTCTTGTCTGAAATAGGCCGCAAGTAACTGATAGAATCTGATGCAAGTAAACTTGGGACGTTTATAAGATATTAAAAATCATTCTACTAGTACTACATCAGCACGATTAAGATCTTTATTTTTCGAGATAAGATATCAGGATCTTGTCCGAAATATGCTTTAAAAGTAGAGCTGTCAATTTGTGCGTGTGTGGTGTCGTGTTGAAGATTGTTTGTGCGCAGCATGACCCAACACGAAAACTACATGTTTAACACGGTAACTAATCAAGACTTCACATTCCTACAATGTGTGATTTCTTAACATGAATCAATAATGTAAATGAGGATGGGATTTTTATCCTAAAGTTATTTTCGTGACCAAAAAGTTATAATACAAACATGAAGAATGGGAATCTCATTCCCGTTCCCATTCTTGATTCTCATTCCTCAACAAAATTTCTACTTATTATTAGAATATGTTACTAACAGAGAGCGAAATTTATCAAAAAACACTTCTGATGAGTACTAACCTGTAATGGGAATCTGACGAACGCTGATTCAAAGCGCCCCTTGCAGAACTGATAGAACCAGATGGTATATACAGGTTGCACCATGAGTGCTGGGGTCGTGTATTTAGCGCCTTTTGTGCTGAACAATCCGAGGAGGAGAAGTTGAGCTATGATCATACCAATGATGATTCTCCGCTGCACATCTGGCCAGAAAGTAGCGCCGCTTTCATACTTTTGATCATACACATTGATTATCTTCGAAAAAGAACCAAATAATGAAACACAATAACCATAAAAAACAATGAGTTTTTCTGAAGAAAAATGCATGTGTCATATAGGAGACTTTAAGAGGTCTCGGGACTAGAAGGGTTAAATCTTTCTGCACCTGAACTGTTATTTTTAACCAAAAAGCCCCTATACGTTTCAAAACTAAAAATAACGAAGTTAGCCAATAAAGATGCATATTTTTAATAAATTGGATCTACCGTCACATTCCAACCAAAGTTTCTCTCTAGAAGTTGCATGAAATGACCACAAGAATACCTCAAATCGGAGACTATAACACAAAATATGAATTTTTCCGTATATTTTAGATTGCTTTTCATCTGTATGACATTTGATAATGTTAAGTGAAAAGACAAGCAAAAACGTCATCTGACGCGTCCATATTTTCCATCAATCGATTTAAGGAGGTAAACAACACTTGAACAATAAAAAACTAAAACCTGCACTTTTGAACAGTACAAAGAATACAGAAAGATTTAACCCTGACATGAACAAGTGAGCCTACCTGATGTCGGAAAACCAAATAGGAGAAGGCGAAGAACACGATGATAAATGGCAGTAGAATGGGCGTGACCACAGAATACACGAAACCCAGCAAGAAGTAGAATTGTATTTTGGGCTCGTATATGGGAAAGTTCAAGCTACCAGGATCCATTGCTTGTTCTCTATCCATTTCGGTTTTAACCAAAAACGTGTTCTTTAAGTGAAACAGAACCAAAGGAACCAATCTGAGAATCTCTGCAGCAATCCCACTCCAGCCATCAACCATTATGTATGTAATGAAGAATGTAGCTTTAAAGGGAATGAACACACCAACCACCTCTGGAAGCCTACAAGAGCAGCAAAAATCGAGCAACGATGCAAAATTTATCAGAAATGGTTGAAAGTTATAGCTTAGTGTAACGAACGTCGACGTTCTAGGCTATGTTACTCAGTAAATTTGCTTCAAACTTAAACTACATGAAACAAATATGCATGAAATTCAATAGAAATAATGAGTATGAATGTTTTAACAAATTACGTATCTGAATTCAGATCTAAATTAAGAAGCACATTTATAAGCTTAGACATGACATAGAATAGTCTCTGAAGTATATTGTATTTTTCGTAACAAGGAAACTGGAAACATAACCGGACATTTTAAGTAATGAGTATTGTGGAGAAGGAAACGAGTAAAGCAACAACATACTCTGTTAGAGGCTTGTTCATAAACTTATCAAGCTGCTGAAACGCTGTTCCGGTCACAATGCTGCCAAAAAACACGTTTACAAGTATGAACAAATGATACTTGGAAGTTGATCGCCTCTCTAAAGAGGATATTGACGGAAACCCTTCTATTTTGGACATCGTCATGAGAATAGTTGGAAGTGCAACAAGAAATATCTTCAACGCAATGCCCGGGAGGAACCCTTGAACGACAGATTTTACATAGTTCCTGCAACAACATGTCCCAATCTGTCAATGCGATTTAGAAATTTGGGTAAATTCCACAAAACTACATTGAGCTATAAAATGAACCATTTAACTAAACTTACTTCCACTAACAATGTTGACTTTTTATGGAAAAGACAATAAATGCCCCTATATAAAATAATTTATTACAACACTGAACTTTATGCGTGTTGCATACAACTACATTGAACTTTAAAGTAGAACGACTAGCTACATTTATAGTAAATGTATTTGTGTGCAGCACAAGCAATGTTCAGTGTAATTTTGTGCAATTCACCACTTGAAAATGCATCAACTACTAAAATTAGGTGGAAGAAGGTAAATATTTACATTTCTATCAGTTTCTTCGAGAAAGGAAACACTTTCTCGATTGCGTCGATGTTGGCTAGAGACTGAACGAACGCTATTGGGATCATGAAAAAGAAAGTGAGGAAGAATAAAGCAATAGCCATGAGAAACCTCCGTATGCTGAGTTCAACATATGGTATTGCCAGATTCCGCCAATATACATCGCGAGGTTCGGGAGCCCATTCTGTCAGCCAAATTGTCGGATTACACGATTGCTGAGTTTGTGCACAAACAGCTGCGCCCCATCGCGTTTTGAAGGAAACAAAAGCTGCAGGAATTAAGGCTTTCGGATCACTAACTAGTCTCTCTCTTTCTTTCTCTTCCTGCATCAAATACCATTGTTATACACAAAGAGATAAAATAAAATAAAAAGAAAGAGACAGAGAGAGGGTAAATTGCACGAAACTGAACTTTGTTGCACACAACTAAATTGAACTTTAGAGTGAAACGACTAACTACACCTACTTTTAGTAAGTTGCATTTTGTTAATAGCGGCGTTAATTTTGTATTGAAAAAACAAAAATGCCACCATGTAAAATGATTTTTTTATTAAAAGTATGTAGTTAGTTGCTCCACTTTGAAGTTTTTATGTAATTGTGTGCAACACATGCAAAGTTCATTATAGTTTTGTGTAATAAAAATTCATTTTATGTAGGGGCATTTTTGTTTTTCATATAATAAAAAGTTGACACATTTATTAACCATGCAACTTATTGTGAGTGTAGTTAGTTGTTCCACTTTAAAGTTCAATGTAACTGTGTGCAACATGTGCAAAATTTTGTGCAAACCATTGACGAATGTTAGGTGAAAACGAGAATCAGAACTTACTTCTGCAATCACCTTCTCAATCTCTTTAGTATGATAGTCGATTGCGTCCACAACATCTCCCAAAATACCCCAAAAACCATTCTGCACATAGAAAGGAAATGACTGAATAAGGCACGTTTAGCAGCTAAGATATAATATCTCTAGAGGATAAAATGTCAGTACATAAAACCGAAATGTGAACTTTATCACCTAAAGAGATATATAATACCCTTGTGGTTGGCCTCTTCCCGCTATGACTTCTCTCGAATTTATTTGTGTAATAAGTTAGCCAATTCTGCAAACTCTTCTTCGTTGCGACCAACGATGCTAAAGTGTTTGCATCATAAACAACCTAAAGTTCCAAAATGAACTCGTTATCTCAAGATCGAGTAGCAATTTTTTTGTTCTTTTCCTTAATTGTATTGAAAATAGAATGAGTGTTATGATTAACGAAGACTTTAATGGTGAATAGTACCTTATGAAGAAGATAATGATCGGGGTGATTTACACAAAAGAAATGTTCCACGTGTTCACTGATTGACTCGTCAGGATCCGGAGGAACATTTCTGACAAGAACCTGTGTGGATGATACAGAACTCATCAAGATTATGTACAAGACTTTCATGATGCTTGGCTTATATACATTTCATACAAAATAAAACGAAAGAAACATTACTTCAATTAAAGAAAAAGAAAAGAGTTATTAGCAGGTCGTTATATTGTTGCATTTAGCGAGGGATTTACAAAGTAAGACACGATACCAAGGTAGGAAAAAACCGAGGCTTGTACTCACAGTGAATTGATCCGGGCGTCGTCTCTCACTTGCTAAAAATAGCAACCTCATTGTAGTTATTGTCTTGTACTCATTGTATAGCACATAGCTCGTCCAAAATAAGTAGATGTAGGACATAATTAGATGCGCCAAATACCTGAAAGACGGTAACATAAGACTTGTCTCATAGAATCATAGCATAGTAGACGTGCAACTTAAGATAGTGTTTGGATTATTAAAAAATGGAATGAACAAAAATTCCAATTCAAACGCTACCCAAGTATCTTAACAATAAAAAGTTATTGTTTGTACAAAAGTAATGATTTTGTGTCTAAATTTGACGAGCAGACCAAACTAATGCGCTGCAAGACTATAGAACCAAAAAATTTCCTTAGCCTATGTCACATTACAGAGAAATGAACATTCCAAGACGATATAATTTCCTTCAAAACGCATCATAATAAGCAGAATGATAAACATTTTCCGACCTCTTTGATCCTGTTTCCACATTGGATATGGACAGCTTGTCGACATTGCTGAACTGTACACCTGTAAGACTATCCAATCCTTTCGCCGTCCAATTAACAGGCACCAAAACAACATGAGATAGTATAGTTAACGGAACGAATATCTTCAAGCTGCATATTAGCGGCTTCGAATTAGTCGATGAGTGTAGAATAAACAACAAATGAAACACAATGTGCTCATATTTGTAATAAATCTGTTGTTTTCAATTTCCAGAGGAGGCAATTCGTGCGTGCCTGTTTTGTTCATGTTGTGCTTAAGGAAACGATGCTAAAGTATTGCCATCTCTATCCACAACCTTTTTCGGGAAAATGATCACAAAAGAAAAGAAAAGGCTCTCTCACCCGAGAAGATATATCCGAATGTACGCTGCAGAGTCAAGACCTGCGTGATCAATGAGCTCGGGTTCTGGCATTTGCAACGCCATAGGCATCCATGTCCAAAACCTCAAATACGTCCTCCAATTGAAGTTAACAAATTTGTTTACTCGTACCCCATAGCGTGCCGGGCTGCCTCTTATCCCCTTCAGGTACCATTTGGGGAAGTAGACTCTATCGTTGACTGGTTGTAGGCGTAATATGCCGAATGCCACAAGGAATGCAAGTGCACTCAGAAGATTGATCGCTGCTGAAACGAACATATCTTGAAAGCCAGCCATTTTAAAATAACTGGTTACCTAGGGTTCATAGCAAAGAAAGTGAGCAACATCTATATTCGCAAAAACTAGACAAGTTACGACATAAAGATACAAATTCATCAGGTTCTATGCAAAAACTTTTTAGGTTCACGTTTCAAAGTCATTCTCATGGCCAAAAAATCCTTATACAAACCAATTGAATACAAAATATCTAATCCAAACACAACCTTATAGTATCTAACATCGAGCAATTCATTTGTTCAAATTTGTGTGCCCCTTATATACAAAACCCTAAACCCTAAATTTGTTTGGAGCAACAAATTAGGAGTAAACCAATGCAACCTTTCTTCCCCGGACAATCCATTAAACCCCAAATAGACGAACATTCTCAAGCAATCACACTACAATCCACGGTTTCAACAAATCCACAACAGATAACAAAAAGGGCGGCTCAATGCACGAGGCTTTCACTATTCTAACTCGAACCCGAGCTTCAAATGCTAAATCCCAAGATTGAAAATCATGGAACCTATCTTCCCAAACTTGTGCAATGCAAGAAACATCATAAACCCATCATTTGAAATCTAGAATCTAGGTCAATCTCGAACAACCCGAAAGGCCGAAACGCAAGAGAACATATACACATCTATGAGCACACTTAAAAATTCAATCAAATTAGCATCAAAATGCACAAACTTTAACACACCCATTATCTCATTCAACATAAAGAAACTGAAACCATGATAAAATTAGCACAATCTAGACCTGCAAATTTTCCTGCTTGCCAAACAGAACAGTGTATAGAAACCCAAAAAAAAAAACGCAAAATTGTACCTGAGAGTGTGAGTGACAGTGACTATTTTGCTAGGGTTTGGTTGATTTGAGAGCAAAACTGAATCCAAATAGCAAAAAATAAGGAATAATAGATTGTGGAAATCAAATCTATGAAATTGCAGTTAGTTAGTTTTTTCTGAGAAAATGGCGGCAAAATTAGCGGAATTCATGACAACAAAACAGTTTCTAGAGTGAGCTCTGTCTCTATCCTGTTAAAAAAAATAAAAAATTGCAACTATATTTTTAATTTTCTTATTACCAATTTGGTGAATAAGTTTTACATTTGTACTTAAATTGGTTCCTGAATTTTATTTATTCTAAGATAGTTTGTGAATTTTTGTGTTTATTTTAATATTATGTTCTAGCATCCGACATTGTATCTTTTTTTATAGTACCACGTTAGTTATACGTTATCGACCACAAACGAAGATGAAATACATGCTTAAGTATTTGAAACATCTCAATGTCGGACATTTGATTCACAAACAACTAGCATGTTTAAAGTATGAGCTACTCAATACGCGGATAGACATACAAACGAAAAGGAAATCTCTTTCAAAACTAAACCCGAGCTCCCACTATATCTAGAGTTACACTCTTTAGTGCCTAAATAACTGACAAAGCATCCGACTTCAAACAACACGGACAAAATGTCGGATTTTAAGCTAACTAAGAGCTTCTCTAATAGCAAGGGCCTCGACTTTTTGAGGAAGACAGTTATCACATAAACCAACCGCGAATGCAGCCACACACACACAAAAAAAGTACTATGCTTATAATGATCAATTGGGTCACCACCCGACCTACCGAAGCCTCAAACGTAGCATCACAATTCACTTCCTCGTTACGCCCACATTGTATCATTAAAAACAAGACTAAAACATACTCCATTTGTCTGAAAAATGAGTATATCGTAATTTTCAGGCAACAATTTAATATAAACAGACACTCATTTTAAAACCGTTAAAGGAATTAAATAAATTATAAACCCGTTAATGCTAAAATGGACAATAAGTACATTATCACAACGTAATAGCGTACAAATATTACAAACCATCATCGGCTCTCCATATTTTTGCCAACAGTTCAGTTTATTAGCGTCTATTATTAACAAGCAATATAATACAGAACCGACAAGTTCGGATTGAAAATGTCTAATCTAACTACGATTCGGAATGAGTACAAATTTCGAGTTTTATATACCAATTTGTACGGATTAGTGTAGATATGTTCAACCCGACCCAAAATTCAATAAGATGCAACTCGAAATCTTCAAAAACACGAATCAAGTTTCAAATTACCCGCAAATTCGATTTCAAATTATCAGCTCCGCCTAATCTGCCAGCTCATCCCAAACAACCTCCTCTC
>JAYMSZ010001501.1:0-14176 GCA_036897665.1 Pelargonium citronellum | reverse complement strand
TCACTCAATTGGGATACCCATTGGAAATTATATATATATATATATATATATAAGATAATGTGATTCAATCAAGTAATAACTAATAAACTAATTGATGTATATGTTATTATTTGTTAATAAAATATCATTATCCTTCTCATTAATATTTTGTTAGACAAAACAAGTGAACCAAAATGATTAGTCTCATTTTCCACCAAATTGGGTGGAAAAGAATTTTCTAAAATTAGAATGTCTACCATTAAAAAAGAAATTAGTATGTCTACATTTATATTTTATTTTTTACATGTTTCTCTTTCTTTTTCATTGGATTTTATCCAAACATATAATTGAAGCAACAAGATTCTATACTCAACAACGACAGAGACATAGACATAGATAGCAGTAACAGTAAAGGGAAGCTACTGCAGTCAATGAAATGAAAATATTTTCCAGAAAATTGAATTTTTTTGTACAGTTGAAGAGTTTTAAATTTAAAAAATTTGAAATTTTTTTTTTCAAAAAACTGAAAATAAAAATTAGTTTTCATATATGAAATTCTTTTTCCACTGTAGTCTCCTAGAGTATCTGTCATGCATAAATATTTTAATCTACTATTTTAAATATTCAAATTTTTATGTCTTGATATTAGTTTTCATAAAGAACTAAAAACTAGAAAAGAAAATGAAAACTATTTTTCATAACTGGAGAGGTTCATTCCTCTCCCAATCTCAAAATGAATGTCTTAAAATAACTAGACTCAAAATAAAGTTTCATTTTCTTATTTAATTAGATATGTATAAATTATTAACATATTATGATCATAAGTACCGGTACCGTTATATAATCCAGTTTATTACTATAGACCTTCATAGGATAGAGAGGTTTGAATTTCTGGTATTGTAATTGAATATGTTGGTGTTTCCTATGTAACTCCTTCTCAGTAATGCCATTTAATTTCTTCTTTGTTGTTTTTCAATTAATTTTGATAAGGGGCTCTTAAATATGAATTTATTTGTTTTTCAAAAAATTGGAGGTCCTCTACCTGCACTAGTCCTTCCCTTTTTCTCTGTTTGCCATTTATGTTTTTAGAGCTTTCCATTCAATTTTTAACCAAAACATTTGGGTTTTCCAGTAATTAAAACAGACTCTGCTTCTTGTGTTTCTCTCTTCTCTAATTGCAATATTTACTGCAAATTTTCCTTCTCCTTACTTTATTTTTCAGCCATTAATATCATTTCTCTCTCCTACACCTTCCACCTCTCTCCCATAATTAAATTTAGCTTTAAAGAAATCCCATCTCTCTTCCTTCACTTCTCATCCCATAGACCCTTATATATAATGGCCTCACAGCCCCAAACCCACCACCAGCTTGAAGCTACAAGTGCAACATCTACTTCTACTGATCAAGGTTGTAGCTTTAGCCACCATCCATTGATCAAGGTAACAGCTAATTCACAGTGCAATTCAGTTGTGTTCTTCTATGTAAGTTCTAAGCATGTTATGTTTTGTTATTGACTCTGTTTTTTACTCTGTTTCAGAAAGGAAGAGAAGTGTGTACCTGGTTTGACAATGAGCCGCCGACATGGAAGCAGCCCTAAGCTTGACTTGAAGCTCAACCTCTCGCCGCCAAGGCCCAACCTAAGAATGGAATCATCACCGAGCAGGTCAGCGACGGCGTCCCCTACTTCCCCACCAAGCTCCTGCGTGTCCTCAGAGATGAACCAGGAGGACAGCCCAGGATATGCCAGCAGCCCTGAGGCCACATCAATGGTGCTGGTGGGTTGTCCACGCTGCCTCATGTATGTGATGATGTCCGAGGGTGATTCCAAATGCCCAAGATGCAAGAGCACTGTGTTGCTTGATTTCCATCATGAAACCAACACCACGAAAACAAGGAGGAGCTAGATGATGGGCTGTTCCTTCTCTATCTGATCAAAAACAGCAAGCTGTTATTAGGACTTAGTCTTCTAATATCTATTTTCATTTCTTTCTTTTTCGGCATTGACAGTGTTATTGCACTCCACTTTTTAACTCTTTCCAAAAAAAAAAAAAACAGAATTTCACAAAATGCATGAAATGGGAAGATAATTTCCCTGAAAAAGTGGAGCGCAAATAACACCACTTTTTGTTTAGCCTTCTCTAATCATAGGATAGATATGGCGTAGCAGCTGGGTAATTAAAGTAGTGATCTTTAGTAGTAAAAATATGGGTTTTAGCTGTTCAAATGTGTGTCCAAATTTTCTAAATTAAAAATGTTTATCTGGTTTACTTATGACTTTATGCTTGGTTCTGCTACTTTGTTACATCCATAACACATCCAATGAGTCAATCACACATGCCACAGCAGAGATTTGTCAGGCAGTGGCTATATGCGAAATTCTGAGAAATCATTGAATTTACCTGGTAGCGAAAACATGGGTGAACTCTGATTTTGGGGTATATCCTCTTTGCCTGAAAGACAAGTGAAAATGTTATGAATTTAGGCCCACACTGTAATTCCAATTGGCCCACACCATAACACAGAACTCCAGTGTGCAGTGTGCAGTGTAACACGATAACTCCCATAAGGCCACACCAAAAAGATACAAATATAGGCCCAAATCAGATGGCTATGAAACAAACTACGGTTTTTAATAATAAGAGAAAAAGAATCTCAGCTAAAGAGTTAATGACTTTATATAAACTATAATCTAATAGAGCTATTATTGTGAAGAAGTCTACAAGTTTGAGAAATTAGAGAATGGTAAAATGGATAATGAGGGAGAGGGAGGAGGTTGAGTGGTTCAAGCAATGAAAAAATGGGAAGTGTAGTATTAGAGTGAAAGGCCATTAAAAACAAATAAATGCAAGAGTAATTGAGACAGTTGAGAATAATGAAGCCGTGAAGAGGGTATTACGTCAGATGATAAATACAAATTTAATTCCACCTTCTCCGCCTCGGCCCCTATTCTTGTTTTGTAGGTCATTTTCTTTTCACTATCAAGTCTCTTCCAACTTTAAATGCCTCCCTTTTTTTCCCTTCCCATTCTCCATTTTGGTATTGCTCTCCCCCTCCTGCTCTTCAATTTGGTTTTTACTCGTTCCTTTTCCAACCTCTTCCTTAACTCATACACATGGTATCACTCTCTTTCTCTGTCTCTGTCTCTGTCTCTCTCTCTTTCATTAGAGTTGAAATTTCACATTAAAATGCATAGGGAACATAAATGATGACATTTTCTCACTTTATTGCCCAACAAACTTGTCACATATTATATAAATGGAAATTGAACAGAAAATAAGGGTTGATACATGCATGGTTGGCTAGGATTATGTTGTGAATGATCTGGCACATGCTCTTTAAATTACCTTAGCGAAAATCCAAATGATGAATACACAGCCCGCATATGTCCACCGGCAACACGTAGGCAAGCTGAATGAGAAAAAGAACAAAAATGAGAGACGGATCATCATCAAATTCACTCCAAAGAAGCCACAAATCTTGCTAATAACAACAAACTCATTAAACAGCTCTTTTGACTTGGTAGGCAAGCTATATACAAGTTGCATTAACTAAATATTGGTGCAAGAACAATTGCATATTGATCTATCAACAATTTAATCAAACGGGTAAATTTTAAATTCAAATTTTTGGAAAGAAAACTGTTAGAGAATAGAAACCATCCATTCCATTAGTAACAGGGTATCTAACATAATAACAGAACATATCCACCAGTCACATCCATATTTAGTTGTTATGAGGTAAGATTCATCCTTCTATATTCGCAAAAACACCAGACGCTGAAAATGAACCATTTTGGACATACCGGTGGCTAGGCAAACCGTGGTACTTTTCATCACCATGTGTGTGCATATGTTTCATATGTCTTAAAATAAAACTAATTTGACAGTAGCAAGGCAACAACTGGTACTTTCCATCACCATGTGTGTGCATATGTTTCCATGTCTTAAAATAAACTAATTTGATTGATCAATGCAACCAATTAGACGGCGATAAAAGCATGCTTCCTCTGCCACCTTTACCATTTTTCTTTTCCACGTAGATAAGCAAGATACAAAAGAAATTTAATCAAGACACAGCCGATAAGAAAATAACTGAAAAGCATTTTTTTCCTTCAAATTATTACAGGTAAAGATTAATGGTATAAGCCAGGATGACAAGTTTCCAGTATGAAATAACTCACTAGTGATATGGCGGAGTCCGCTTTCAAAGCCACACAGTAAGATAAACATAAGAACTTGCAATGATCATATAAGTTTGAATAACAGAGAAAACAAACCAGAGTACATCACGTAACCGTTTATATTCTCATAGGATAAAATATGAGGACACTGGACACTATGGCTTTATTTCAATGCAGCCAGCAAACCATCTGCAAGTAAAAGGAATCTCACAAAAATCTTCATTAGTGAATTAAAATAATGTATCAACAAAGCATTTTCTGCACCCACATCCTCATGCCCAATAACCATGTAATCAGAAACAATATCGCATCCAAAACCTCTGGTGTTGATACATTACGTGACAAAATTAAGAAGATAGAAAACCAGTTAGAGCATCTTTGCAGTCTAGATGAAAAAGAATGTATAATTTCATGAGTTCGATTATACCAGAAAAAGTTATAAAATATTTACAGCAGATATAACCAAACTAACTAAAGCCCCAAGAAAAAACATGTGTATCACTCAAGTTAGTATTCAGATAATATCCTTCCTTGCAAGATCTGGAAATAGCCACTTAGATATTCAGAGAAGCTTCCACTATGGTCAACTAATGAGTAATGACTGAGACACATACTAATCATGTGCAGCATGCACTTGTCTAACCCAAGAATAAATATTAAAGGGTAATTGCATAAATAAACCAGATTGGTCAAGACAGTAAAATAAAGCTTTCTAAATTTTCTCAATATCTATGTTATAGAAGTCACAAATGGAAATGGATAGTCATGTAGTCAGCTAATCAACAGCATACTAGTTTAGAACCAAAATAGTTCTTCTGTCAGGTCAGATCATAGCTACAAAGTTCAATATAAATTATCAAATATAAGATGTCACTATTACAGGCAGGGAATGCTATAATGTTATGCAGTCAAGAAGGAAACAAATGAAACTCATCAAATATTGTTAACAAACTTGGTCATTGGGTCGAACAGAAATGTTGATGAGCAATAGATCGTTAGCTACAGCCTACATTGCATATTCTTGAAGCTAATCTACAACTAAATGAAAACCTTACCATATTTCCCAAGACTTAGACATACAAAGACATGACTCGTTCCACCAGAACACCTGACAGTGCATCCTTAATTCCCAAATATGATAAGTCCTAATCTATCCAAAGATGCACGTGAGGGGGGTTTTCTATTTAATTACAAGTTCAAAAGCATAATCCTCCAAGAGATGGCCTTTGGGACATGAGGAAACACCTTAGATTACCAATAATTGAGCCAGTTAATAATTTGTGCTTAATTACAAAAAACCTGATAAAAAAAATTGCTTAGAACTGTCTTTCACTTTTTGGCATCACTAACTAATTATTGTATCCTATGGGCCACGCATGCAACTGCTAGACTTGTATGGGTAAACTTCAGAGGTGGCCACCAAGGGCCTCATGGCTTATAATATTCATTTATTTCACACTCGTTTTTCCCTGCAAGTAAATTCAGGTGAAGTCCTTGAAAAAGTAGATTAATAAAAATCAGAACATCACTACGAACATGCTCAATTATAACCTACGTGATATTCATTTATTTCATACTCGTTTTTTCCCTGCAAGTAAAGTCGGGCGAGGCCCGTGAAAAAGTAGGTATGAAAATGTCATATAATATTTCTGATAAATTTCATTAATGGACTACATATAATGAATTGGGCTTCCCCTACTAAAAGGTCAACCTTGTAGGGTTTCACTTGCACCATTATATGTAGCTTTTTCACTTTATATTTTACCTATGTGGGATCACTTAACAAGAACATATATCATTGTTGGTGCCTCTGCCAAGTGGTGAGATCCTCCTCCTCAACTTGATCAGCCAGCTGCGGAGACTCATAATTATGCATATATATACTGCATTCCAATTTTCGATATGCAACATATTGTAAAAGAATGGTGGTAGCATATTTAAAGTAACATTAGCAATTTGATCCACACATTTCATGTTAACAAATGCCATATAACCATGGAGTGGAATGGAATGGTTTCCATGACTATCAACCTAAAGAAGTTCCAGCCATTTCTCCTTAGGGTAGGTAAGTTCTAATGCGTTCAAGAAATATTGAAGTGAGGAAAGCTCTCAAAGCATTTCAGTTGCCCCCAAGCATCTAAAAAATATGTTAAGTGATATGCTAGCATATGCAAGTTTGTAAACAAATATGGATCCATCGTTGGTAGTTGTGATGGAACCCAAACAGTTTTAGATACATCACAAAAAGTTGGACCGGCAAGTCCAGCTACTCATCATAATAAGCATGTCAAAAGTTGCTGCATATGTTTTAGCCATAAATAGAAGCGCAATTGGAGGTGGGTACTAAGTAAAATGTTTTCACCCATAAAACAAGAAATAAAAATTAGAAATAGCACTTTTTTCTTAGAATTGGAGTTCTTACAACAAGATCTAAAATCGAAGCATATTGAGGGACCTCTATGCAGAAAGATACCAGGTGTAAAGCACATAATCAACATTTCCATTGCTATATAGTAATGTTGTACTTGTGTTAATATCAGCAGAAAAAGCGGGACCATGATAATATTAATGTGGATTGGCATGAACTGTCACTCATTAGTTACCAATAGAAGGCTCATTAAATCAGTAACAATTTTATTTTTCACTATATATACCACATTTCAAACGTGTAATAGTACTACATTCAAGTGAAGTGGATTCCAAATCTGGTATGGGACTATATTTATATATAAAGTACTCTGCAAAATTACCTGTTCTAAGTTCTGCTTGAGAAATCCACAAGAAATTCTGCATGTGAATTTTAAACAATGCAGTCCCAAAGCTGGTCAGATTCAATTTCTAGAAGGGCGAAAGCTAATTTAGCATATTAACAGATAACTTCTCCAGGGCTATCTTGACTTGATTCTCCCCATCCCCTACTGCTTCTGATATACTTATCCACAATATCAAATTCTCTATTCTGAGCACGCCGCCCAGCATAGTTCTCATTTGAAATGGGTTTCTTTCTTCAATCTCTTGTAATAGATGATCTCCCAAGGCCACGGGTGAGAAGAACCAAAGTAATCCTCTACAAGTATAAGCCTTTCATTGTCCTCTAGAAGTGTTAATCCATAATGTTTCAGAACCTTGTGTAACTCCTCTGACGATATGCTAGTTAAATTGCAAGAGTAGGAACTGAGAGGAGCTCCAGAATCTGGCTTCTTAAATGTTGTCAGCATATGCTCCTTCACCAATATACCTGAAACATGAAGTTCCCTGGTCTCTTCAACACTCATTGGAGACAAACTTCCATTAGTAAGAGCACCTTTCTCTGAAAATGGTGTGCAAGGATTTATCATATCAAATGATGACCCAGACATCCATTGCAGAGGCTGCTTCTTTTCAACATCATCTTCCATGTTGAAGGATGTCAATGCCTTGTCATCAGTCACTGAAACCATTGCACCATCTGGTTTAGCATTATTTGACCCCAAAATACCTCCTTCAAGCTGCCCGTGCTTGATCGAAATGTTCATGGATCCAGTAGTAGCATTATCCAATGAGCCTTTAAGATTCAACTGCACCTCATTTGGAGTAGATGGTAAAAACAGACCGATTGAAGCAGACAAGGATGTAGGAGTAGGCCTGGATATGGGACTTCTAGATATAAAGTGACGTGAGTCATGTGAGTTTGAACTCAACCTTGAATTATAAGAAGAATGAGCTCTAGAAGATGATGATCTTGATCTAGAACGAGTTCTTTGCTGAGACTTAGATAATTGAGAAATTGAGCATGTTCTGGATGCAGTGTAATCATATTGGAGGGGAGATGAAACCAAACTCCGTACTCTCTTTGAGCTATGTCCTTTAGAAGTTTCAATTTCACTCCCACTAGCATTCCTCTTCTTTCCCCTGTAGACCTGCTCCAGACCCCTGTCAGTTTTCTTTCCAATGGGAGAGCTTCCACTCTTTAGCAACATTTTATGTTTTCTTGAACCAGAAACCTCTGTCATTTTTGTGTTGTGTCATAGATGTATCCCTACTTAACTGCAGTTCTCCCCCCAATTCGAACTCATATCTTTCCATCTCACCCTCACCTCTACCTTCTTTCCTGATTTCACTACCTTGCCCATGATCAAACCTTGAGAACTTTCTCTGTGAAACATTTCCTCAAGGACAATTATGCTTTTTTTTACCCTTAGCCCCACAATTATAGCAACTTCCATTGGTTTTTGAATCATTTGAAGGAGGCAGAGTTACCTCACCAATCTGCACCCTCTCTATTTTCTCATGAGGACTTCCTAGAGAATGGGAGCTCAGCCAGCCAAATGGCTTTCCATATTCATTTTTCCTTTCATAACCTACGTATGGTTCATAAGGTTCAAATTCCACTTCATTTTCAAGCCCATTATCATTTGACATGTCATTACCTTGATCACCCCATCTACCATTGTCCACAGGGGTGGATTCAGCATCACCGCCTTCACGCATACTCTCCCTATAATCACAATGTTGCTCCCTGGTGAAGTCATTGACATTGTCATGATGGGAGCTTGCTAAATCAATCCCTGAAATTCTCTCAAGGCTTTCTCTGCATTTGGAGACAAGTCATAAACCACAAACCCATAACCATCTTTTATCCGTACCTTACATCGTCCAAACCTACAAAAGACATGTTCCATATCATCCCTGCAAGTCCAATGTGATAGATTGCCAAGATACAAAGACATCTGATTCATAAGATATGTTGCACGAATTGTGAGGGAGAAACAAGATTAGACAAAATATAAGAATCATAACTTATTTCCTCTCTGTTGTATGTCATCAAGCCTAATGAATGGTAAAATAGACGAATGGTGATTTCGTCGAACACCTTGCGTGCACAAATTAATTGAACAGATAGTGCGACAAAAATAAGCATTATAAATTTGAAGGCACATGTGTAAAGAGGCATACAGGAAAAAAGCGAGGTGTAAAACCCTAGAAAATGAGAAGGTTACCAGACGAAGGAGCAGCGTAAATCAGATGGAAATGGAGAGTCAAGCTGTTGGGAACGAAGAAACTGACAGAGGCAAGGATACTATTTTTTATTTCTTATTTTGTTGCTTTATGTATTTAGCGGTAATTACATATGAACATAAACTCGTTATGATAAACTTTCAGTTGATGTATTTGAGCTAATTTTTCGAATTTTTGGTTATCCTCTGGTTTTCAGAGTCCTATCCGTCGCTAATGTCATTAACTATAGTGTAAAATGGCGAGTTTACCATTCTTCTCCATCTTCCTTGTCTTCTCCATGCAAATTTTAACATTTTCTACACATTAAACTCTCATTTCATTTCACTGTTGTTGCCGCAAGAGACAGAGAGAGAGAAGGGTGTTGCTGCTCGCCGCGGTTCAGCTGAGAGTGAGAGAGGAAGCCGGCGAAGTTCAAAAGGCGGATCTACTCGTGCCGGCGATCTTCTCTCTCTCTAAGATTTTTTTATTTGTCATGAAAATACTTGAATTTGTTGGTGAATCGATGATTATTTTTTGCATTCCTTGTGCTGAGATGGGTTGATTGGTATGTTTAAGAGACACCCATTTTTTCAATTTTGGTTTTTGATGATGAGTTTTTTCAAAATTGGTTTTTGATAATAGGTACTTTGATTCAATTTTCCATGGCTTTTGGTAATTAGTTGTTGATGTTGTTGGTATTTAATTTAATTTTTATGATTTTTCCGGCGAGTTCATGAAGTTTCAGGCGATTCTATGATTTTTTTTCGACGAAATAAGATTGAAGAAGAAGGGTAAAGTGAAGAGCATTTTGAGAATTTCAAAAAAAAAAATGATCATGTGCTAGGTACATGACCAAATAGTGTCATTTTCTGTCAAATATAACTGACGGAATGAACTCTCCAAACCATAAGGTTGCCAAAAGTTCGAAAAATTAGTTCAAAAATGCCAACTGAAATAGAAGCTTATCATAAAGAGTTCATCTGTAATTTATGTTGTTAATAATTATTATTTTATTAATTAATTTGTTTGGGCCTAATATATTCTTTTTGGACTTGAACATATGGCCCAAAACTCACATTTGGGTTGATATTCAAAAAATGATATTAGTCAAATTATTTTTTACTCACTACCTAAACTAATAAGGTGATGATGCCATATTAAATTTCACTCGCGCCCATCAAAGTGAATTTGTCGAAACGGAACGACCCGCTAAATTCACAATTTTAATGAGATGTCCAACTTCATTGGTGGTTTAATCTAAACCAAATAATTATTGACATAATCTTATTGCAAATAACTATTACCAAATAACATTAAAATTCATTTATATTCACGCGCAAGTTAACTTGTAGGAGCGAAGTAGGCGCTTGATTCAAATATTTGATGAGATGTCATACATTTACAAGTCGTTTAGTCTAAACCAAAAACTTAATTTGTGATAGTGATTTAACTTGTACTATTAGAGTTTTATACTTTCATATTCATAGCATTACATTGGAGTTTGAGTGGAGTTTTTGGTTTATGTTTATTTATTTATTTATGAATTTTAGTTTCAAATCTCTTATTGTTAAAGTGATATTAGGAATCTCATATTGTACACATGTTTTGAAAGCTAAAAGATTTCATCGGATTCTACAAGTTGAAGTTTTATGAAATAATGATCATCTATAGAAACATTTTGTGTTTGTTTTCACTTGCGAATTAGCATGACTCGTTGTTACGCTTGCTTATTAAAAAATGATTTTGTGTCAACCATGAAAAAGGAGTGGCACCCTCAAATCTCATTAAGTCCTTATGATATCTCATTTACGAACTATATTATGTTGTGAATTGGACAAAACACAAACACGGTTAGATTAAACCCAAATATATGCGGTGTTCGTGTTCATGATGACGGTATGAGGTGCAAAAATATTCTTGGTACGATGTATTTAGCTCCAAGTTTCAACCCAATTCTAGTAACACGGTGGAACAACGTGGGAGTTACAGAAATTAAGGAAACATTGTTATTGTATTTTGTATATTTTGTGATTTTTAAAGAAAAATTGGTTGGCTGCGGCTGCTAGGTTTATACATGAAGCAATTCAAAATTCACAACTCTTTAGGTTTTAAGCTTGGAACATAATCAACAATTATGCAAATCATGTTTCTATTGCAAGAAATATGCATAGCATGCCAATATTAAATATTTATTTGAACGTTATCAAAAAAATATTTATTTATTTGAACAGTACTTTTGTATTGCTTTAGAAAAGCTCCAAACCTTCCTTTCGCAAAATACCTTGTAAAGCAATTACAGGAGACACTAATATTCAAATTATTAAGGAATTTATAACAGGGAAAATGTATTTAAATTAATTAATATGAACTCTAAAGGAGGTACCTCAAATCAATAATTCAAATAGTGTATTTAATTGTCTCTCTTGAGTAAATTTATATTATATATTGAGAGTAGGGATTCTAGAACTATTAACGAGCACTTCATTAATATTTACTAGAATCAATGGACCACAAATTTATTGTAGCAATTATGTGTGAAATTTAATTAATTATGACATTTTATTTAAATTTATTAGATATAGTTGTTCAAAATTCATTAAGGTGGATATGTTTGAACTTTAGCGAGATACAATGTTATTTATTGACTTGACTTATGCTAAAATAATAGTGTATTTTATCTTCTTCTTTTTTATTATATTTCAAGAATAATTACAAATTACTTCATTGTTTTAACTTTTAAAGGGTAATGTCATTTGTACTCTATGAACTATTCATGTTAATTCAAATGTATTCTTTAAACATTTTTAATTTTTTTAGATCAAATACACACTAAAATTTTACATTTTGTAATATGTAAGATAGTTTTAACGGAAGCAAGGTCATGGCATGGTGATGAAGTTAACTCATCTTCAATCTTTGTGAACTTCGACTTTCGGTGGGATGCAACGACATAGGAAAGCAAGGTCGTGACATGGTGACAAAGTTGTCTCCTCTTCGATCTTTGAGAGCTTCAGTCTTCGATGGGATGTCGCGACATGGTGACAAATTTGATTTTTTTTTTAAATCTTTGAGAGCTTTGATTTTTGGTGGGAGGCCGCAACACAAGGAGGCAAGGTCGCAGCATGGTGACAAAGTTGGCTCTTTTTCGATCTTTAATTGAATGTCACGACATGGTGATGTAAGGTCGCAACGTGTTGATAAAGTTGGTTCCTCTTTGATCTTGGAGAGGTCAGTCTTCAGTAAGATGTCACGACACTGGCAAGTAAGGCCGCAACATGGTGACAAATTTGATGACTTTTTACGTTTGAT
The DNA here is from genome assembly GCA_036897665.1 of Pelargonium citronellum. Classification (NCBI taxonomy): domain Eukaryota; kingdom Viridiplantae; phylum Streptophyta; class Magnoliopsida; order Geraniales; family Geraniaceae; genus Pelargonium; species Pelargonium citronellum. Next base: position 1,730 of record JAYMSZ010001501.1, on the reverse strand, counting down.
GAGTTTCTTAAACGAAAAATATGTTTGGGGCGACGACGCAGCGTCGCAGGACAATTCTTGGTGACTTGGTCAGGGTTGATGTGCCACAAAGTACCTTTAAAAATTTCTATGAGATCGGGTCAACGTAGTCCGGACGAAGGGGTCACGAGCTTGTTCTCTCTTGGGACTTTTTGTCGTGCCGCTGTTGACTCATTTGGTTTTCGAGAAAGGGTTGACGGGGCACATATGTGCTACATGTCATGATATCATTTTTCGTCTTTGTTTATAATAATTTGGGTAACATCAATGGAGGAAATCACTAAATGTAAACCAACAACATCAAGCAGATTTCAAAAAGCACTAACTCAATTTCAAAAACCCTAAAAATCACATACCATATCAACAAACCACAAGAGACCAACGCAGTACTCATGTCCAATCCGACGATGAAATGATAGTGTATTTTTTCATCAATCAGCTCCTCATATTCCCGAAGCTCATAGACGTGCTTATCAAGTCATCGACTTTGGTTCTATATATCTATCTCAAACTTTCCCATGGGTCTTAAGCGTCTTTTAATCGGCCATGAGCTCTTCCTTCATGAAAAGATAGACTTTAATCCACTTTAGTTTCAATAGCCTCAACTTGTACTTATTGTATGATCTCACCTAATTTTGACATTCTGTTAGTCGAGACAACAAAATGATATGTCGAGAACAAAAGTGATGAATTTTGAAATTTAAGAGAACACTTTAAACATGATTATACTTATAATAAACATAGTAAAATTCATACATTAATCCAGAACAAAATGCACACAAGTTTTTCTTTAATCATTCTCCTATTAAAAATATAATTATTTAATTATTATTTTTACTTAAATCGAGTCAACAATTAAGATTTTGGGTGAGCGAATTGCGATTTGTACATCTAATATGCACATGTTGAACTAATCTACAATTTCTAATTGCAAATTTAAATCCGAACCGAAAGTTGAACATTCTTTACAACTTAAACCTACAAAATGTAAATTGAACTTTGTATATCGGTTTAAGTGGAGAGCTGTAACATAAATCAAAATCAATTGCTTACTCTTTTGAATTCAATTATTGAGTTCAAATTTAAGAGAAATTAATACCATGGGCCAAATCACGCAAATTCTTCTTTAAAAACTGATGAATATGAATGGGGTTGGTCAAATAAATTTATCCACCTAATTCTAAACTGGCCATTTTACATATATTAGGGAAATAAATAAACCGCCTTGAAAGCCACCGCCCCTAAAGTATTCTATACAAAAAAAATACAGTACAAATACATGTATGTGTATTTATGGTCCTCTCCTCTGGTCGTCTTCTACAATTCTCTATTCACAATTACATCAATCTCTATTTTTCAGACACAACCCACTTCTGCTCTCTCTCTCTATTTATTATTTTATCTTTTTCTTTTTTATATGCTCATCTGTCGCCATCGTTGTCTTCTTCAACCACGATCTTATTGTTCTTGGACACGCCCAGATCTGGAGCCGTGCCACCATGCCCTCGCCGGAAAGAAGCGTCAAGATCCGATCCGTCTGGGCCGACAATCTCGACTTCGAGTTCATGCTCATCCAAGACCTCATCGACGATTTCCCAGTCGTTTCCATGGACACCGAGTTCCCCGGAATCGTCTACCGCGATCCGCCCGATGATTCGCACCGCCAGCACGCCGTCAATTACCGCCTCCTCAAGGCCAATGTCGATAAATTG
>JAYMSZ010001500.1:0-14177 GCA_036897665.1 Pelargonium citronellum | reverse complement strand
AGAAGGAGGCGAATCCGGCGCTGGGGATGAAGATGACATCTTCTAGAACTCAAAATCTTCAAACTTTTTCCATAAACATCTCCAATAACAGCAATAAAGTCAACATCAACCTCGACTTTTAGCAAAATCTAATGATCAATCTTCAATTTTAAGTAACAATTTACCAAACTTAATAAACAATCCAAAACCACTCAAACAAAGTGTTCACAGCAACAACACCATCACTAATCACTATCCAACTCAAAACCCAGATCACCAAATCCAGTTCCGATCAAAACCCAGATAACTAAATCCACTGAAAATGGTAAAGACGCCAACTTAATGATCTTCTTCTACTTTACCCCACAAATGCAGAACAACCCATATAATCAGTTCAGTTGTTACGCGGCTAAAATCCTTAAAATCAGTACCTTTTCGTTGCTGTTACTTACTACTCTTCAACAATTGATTTTTATTTTTCCTTTTTCTTTTCAATTTTGATTCTTCACATTTCTCTGTTTTCGTGCAGATATCAGGAAGAGAGAGAGAGCTCAGAAAAACAAGAACACGGATTGTGGGGTCCTCAAAATCAGAATCCAAAATAAACAACGTGATAGAGACCTTAAAAATAATTACTCTCTTCAAATAACACGATTTTTTAAGAAAAATAACTTATCAATTATAGCTGGCCCTTTCTATCATGTTTAAAAGACTTAATTTAAACCCCACTCCAAAGTTTAAACATGTTGGTTAGCGAGTTTTGTATTAGATTTTGGAATTTATTTTTGTTAAAATGTATCGGTGGTAGGTTTTGGATCGGGTTTTAGACTTTACGCGTAAAATGTGCAAGTTCGTTCTTTTCAACTTGAAAATATATTCAATCAGATTTGAAGTTTGCGGACGAAACATGTTGCATGGTTGCAGGTTCTTGTTTGGATTGTAGACTCTAGTGTAAAAATGTACAAGTTTGTTTAGTGCAGCCTAAAAATTTATCGAATCTATTTTATAATATCCAAATGATAGAAAATGCGATCAAATTGTAATTACCAGGTCCAAATTACCCGAAAATTATTAAACTATATGGTATCAACCTTACAAATCTTAAGAAAAATTATTGCCTGACAAGTATTTGAGATTCGACTCAGTTCAATCTTTTAAGCAAAAACATAGAGAAATCTTTCATTGCTACAATAGTATATTGACATAAATACAAATCTGAATGCTTGCTTCAAAACTCATAGCCCTTTGGTGGGGAATTATGTCTTGTTCTTTCCGGGTCAAACCCAGTTTTGCTCACTCAATGGCGATCCGTAAGCACTGGTGTTAACTTTAAAGTTTAGGAGTTATTTCCATTCTTTAGAGCTTTCATCCACTTCAATATATGCGAGTTTTTATCAATATATGGGTACTTTTTGCTGATAAAAGAAAAGAAAGAAAAATTATTCACTAGTATAGAGTTGCAACTCGGGTTGGAAAGATTTAATATAAATCCAACTAAAAAAGGTGTAGGTTGCTGAATTCAGATCAAGATTTGGGGTTTAATGGAAGTTGTGCTTGGGCAGCTTTGGACCGGATCTAAGATTTTTGAGTGAAATTTACAAATTGTTCTATTCGAATCAATACAAAATTTTATCGGGTTTACTAAAAGTATCCGCATGTTCGAATCCAAATTGTCCGATAATGATAAAATTTCATTAGTACTTATTCTTATCAGTAAACACAAGCAAAACTAATCATTATCGTCAACGTACTGGCTTCCTTGGTTTGCTAACGTCTATTCAAAATTAATAAAATAGTATAATAATAATATTAAAGATATATTTATTGGTCAAATAAATATTTATTAGATTCAAAGACTTTTTCAAAAGAAAAAAAGGAAAAAAAAAAACGTACCATAAAAAGTTCATTGCGTAGTAGTAATGCCAAATAAAATCAATTAATTAAATAATGAACCTCCCCAGATAGAGATTTTGTTTTAGATTTAAATAAATGAATTAATTTATTAATATTTTCTGTGAATTTGGACTTATTCTTTTCTGGGCGACGACTTGACTCGAATATTTTAAAGAGTATAAATTCAAGTTGGCTCTTCACATTTGATATTCTATTTATTAATTTTTGAGTATGTTAACATTTTTTAAAAATTAATTAGATATCGATGTTATCAATAACCAACTGAGAGTAGTATAGTTGTTAATCATTAAAAAAAAAGCTTACAAAATTTGACTGGTTTTCTCATATTTGGGTTGAAAATGATTAATGTATACTCATCTTGAAAGAAGCAGGTACTCGTGTGGGTTGTAGGTTTAGGACATCAATTTTACATGCGAAATGTATGGATCCAATTGGCTTAACTCACAGTTTCCTCGGGACAAAACTAACCAGACTCAAAATCATACTCATCTAGGACCCCAAAAGCACCGAAAACTTTTTCATTTAAATTTTAACTAGTTGCGTTTCTCAATACTCAAAATCAAGTCTACCCGTTGATTCATGTGTCCAACGGTGAAATGGGAATTTTTGAGAAAATGATTTATTTTGTCTCATGCTATTTATTTCATTCTAAATTGGTACTAAATTTGGGATGAAGTATTTTTACAAAAAATTGATCCAATCATACCTTTTTTTAAAAAAAGAAGTGATTCAATCATAACTTAATTATACAATTTTGTTCAAAATTAATTATATTAATAAATTAGCTAAATTATTAGTAATCACATCAGTCTATTTTGTAGGCACTAATATGAGTTGGACCAATTTAAAACGAGATAACATAGTTTAAAGCCAAATTGAATGATACGGACAATTTGAGGATCAAATAAAAATCAAATAGCAGATCACATTTGAACATTTTTCATTGTTAAACACCAAGAAAAACATGAAGATTAGTGAAGTTGGGCACAAACAAATGACAAAACCAGAGGAATTGTGAGGTGGAGCTGACATTCCACTTTTAAAAGTAATGGTTGGGACAAAAATCTCCAAAACTATGGACAAATCTTTGGTGGCCCGTGAAATTGCTGCAATTGTTTCGTACATTTTTTCAGATTAATAAAACTACAAAACATTTATTTAAAAAAAAAATTCCCTTTCATTCTGTTCCTTTCTCCATGCCATCACTACCACACATAACTATCAACAAACATTCATTTATTTTCCAAAGACTTTATCCAAACATTGTGAACCATACAAAGCTCTCAGTGCTTGTTTCAACCGCGTCAATTGTTTTTGTCATTTCAGGAGCAACAAGTCTCGCAAAAACTCATCGCCACATGCATCAATGCTCGTGTTTTTGCTTCAAAGATGCGCGTGGGGACATTCGTGCATCAATGGTGGAATTGACACGATTCAAATTCTCATCTCGACATTTGTTTCTTTCATGCATTTATATTTTCAACAACGAAATACCAATAAATAAGAGTTTTGACTTTATATATGATGGGCCTTTTAAACAATCATGGACGATTACTTATATTGTGACAACATACACGATGCGCACAACACGAAAACTTAAAGACGTAAATGTAAATTGATCCTAATAACGTGTCAAACTGGGATGGTACCGTAAAAAAATGTGTTGGTCCTATCATGCAGGGTGTGTAACAATTCAAATTCTCAACTCAGCATATGTTGCTTTCATGCATTTCCATTTTCAACAACAAAACACCAATAAATAAGAGTTTTGACTTTATATATATGTGTGTTTGTGTGTATGTATGTATATTCTCAATTCCGAACCTTCCTTCTTATAGGCTGGCTGAGACAGAGACTATGGAAGGTTCTAGTTTTCATTTTCTACACTCAATTGCCACAACTTGAGCAGATTGAGTTTGATTTGGTCAGTTTGAGGTCAACACGTAAAATATTCAAACTTAGTTTCCGCAATCCATAATGTTCTTATGATGAGGTAAAGGAAAGAGAGAAGATTGAGTTGTGATGTTAAAGACCTCAAAATTGTGAGCGGACAATGAGGACCTCAGTTGTGCCTTTTCGCCAATGATCTTCTTCTTGTATTGATCTCCGCTGCACGTGTTGAAACTTTCCTGCAAATACAAGGAGATAACAGAATCAATATGTAGGATCTTCTTGTTACATATTCATACATGTCAGTTTGTTCGAATGGACTACTACATCGTACAGGAATCTGAGATAGAAATGTCATCGTCGTTGAGCAGATAAATTTAAGTTCAAAGATGAAAACAATGAGTACTCCTCACCATCCTTCCACCGAGTACTCTGCACATTTCATTCAAAGCTTCCTGCTCCTGTTGGCTCTTTTCTACTTTAGGCACAACATCATATAGCGTTGTATCTCCGAAAATAGCTAAACAAGTCCAAAACGGCAAAACCCAACTTAAATTTCAAATTCACTACAGGAGGTAAGTAAAACAAAGACATTGAGGAACAGATAATCCATACATTTGCTTGAATGACTCTTTTCGAAGAAAACATAGACGCTAAACACACGCACAAGCCTATTTTTCTCACCCCTCCCCTCCAAACATCCAGCATTCACAACAATATCAGTTATGGCAATTAGCTCTGTACATGCCTAAGACTGCCGTCTCATAACATATTGGCTAAAGACGGCTAGTTTAAGCCAATCAACTCTTATATGAAATGTGTTATTGCTTCAAATTCATATCACGAATACCATATAGCAAGGCAGTATTGTGTTTCCATTGTTCTTATGTGTCAAATCATCCTTAGATGTCGAGGTCTATTTGGCTATTTCCATGCATAGGTTCGATTATGTCTTTCCTAACCTACAGCGACCTTATTATTGAATTCAGCCACATACGAGTATGTAACTTAAGGAAGATTCACGGAGACTGTGATCCCTATTAACATGTTATTAATCAACAATCTCATTCACCGAAACCTTTTGGTTAATAATCTCTCCTCCAGTCGACTAAAACTAGTCCAAAATTCTTTGATTGTCCTCATTCTCTCACAAAATTTCTTCAACCATGTTGTCAAACACTTCATGAAGACTACTAAAAAGCTAGTGTAAGGTCAATACTACATCCCAAAACACAACATTTTCATGAGTCATAAACAAATATGCATGAATAGTAATCTTTTGCGTATATGGTCCAAAACATCCAACCTACCTAAAACATGAAGAATAACAGGTTTTTACAGTAACCATTTGCAGAACATTCTGGGTCTCAGAACAAACAACAACCCAAAAATAAAAATGTCAAGATGTTGAAGAAACCATTCAATTCTTTGATTTCCTTGATTCTCTCACAAAAATGTCTTCAACCATGTTGTAAAATAGTTCACGAAGACTAATAAAAAGCTAGTGTAAGGTCAATACTACATCCCAAAACACATTCTAATAATTCTTTATAAAAACATGCACAAACCATACTTTTTTGCATACAGTCCAAAGCATCAATTCACCCTAAAACATGAAAAAGAACAGATTTTTACAGTACCCATTTGCAGAACATTTATGGTTTCACAAGTAACAACAGCCCAAAAATAAAATGTCAAGATATTGAAGAAACATTCAATTCTCTCGCAAAACTTCTTCAACCATGTTGTAAAACACTTGATGAAGATAACAATTATGTTTCAAAAGCTAGTGTAAGGTCAATATTACATCACAAAACACAAACATTCTCAGAAAGATGAATCATGCTCTTTTGCATATAGTCCAAAACATCCAACCAACCTAAAACATGAAAAAGATCAGATTTTTACAGTACCCATTTGCAGAACATTTCTGGGTTTCACAACTAACAACAACCCAAAAATAAAAATGTCAGAATCACAACTTCAGGATAATTTTCTATAACTCAGTTTTCTGGGAACCGAACCTTGAGATTAGGGAACAATGTGAGGAAAGCGATGGCGGTGGAGGTAGAAGAATCGGAGGATCCGATAGAAGTTTCAAAAATGAGCGATCCCTCGGATCCAAACCCTTCAGAATCGGACTTCTGGGAGCGAACCGGAAAAGAGACGAGCCTCGAAATGGGCATTTCGTGGGAGAACAGGGCGGCTTGGCGACGACGCGTGGTGGTCGACGATAGTTTTAGCCGCCATTTTTTTAACTGTGGCGATGAAATTACCAAAAAGTTCAGTTCATTGTTTTTGGCTTATGCCAAGTTTTTTAAATCATACCTAGTTTTATTTCTTTGCTTTTGACCCCAAGGCAATGCTCACAAAGTCCCTAGAGTCTCATTTTGGTCACAAGTGGATCAATATGGAAACTACTTAAATTTCAAAGCGCATAATTGGGTTTTCATTTTGTTATCAGTCGAGGAACATGATGTGAGTAGCTTTCCCTTTAAAATTTCACCCTACTCGATCAACTCTCAAGTAATTGAACTCAAATTGGAGAGAGGTTGTTGGGAACAATGAGGTCTATGTTGATGGTGCATTTGGTGGGGAGGTTTTGATTGTATCATGTGGTCTTTTGGAGCCATTTTATTTGGTTTTTCATGATGTGGAGGGCAAGAGGGATGAGGGAGCTTATAGTTTCAAGTTCACAAACCAAGTTGGATTGGTTTTTTCTTTAAACTAGAGTGTGTTGCATTAGGGTAAATTATTTTGAAAATTTGGATTTTAATTTGGATAAATGAGTTTAATATAATATGTTGGTTTAATATTTCAACTCTGTCATTGTTCAACATTTGTATAGTAGTTATGTTTGTTTGATGTAGATTATTAACTTCATCTTTTGTTTGTTCGAGTACAGTGGATTGAGTTAAACGATCCATACAAATTTATATTTCTTACATATCAAGTTCAAATTATATTTTTCCAACTGTAATTCAAAATTTTCAATTATAGCATGACTCAACATCTAAAGTATTATTTTTAATCGGTTGAGCAATAGGGATAGCGTGTTTAAACCTCTTGGGTCAATATGCATTGATATGTAAAAACAACAAAATTAAATGTCTTATAACATTTTGACCAATAATATTGAAATACTTTTTGAAAAATGTTTCATTTTGATATTCCAACTATCTATTTTGTTTCATATTGGTTTTTAAATTAATCATATTGTTTCAATTTAGTCACAAACTATGTTATCTTGTTCGAAGTGGTCCAATTTACACCAGTGCCGTCAACTAATTTGTTGACAAAAAGACTAAATTGAATCAAAATTTGTATTAGGTTAATAAATCAAATGGAACAAAAATAAAGCGAAAATCCGATTTCTTAGTTATTCAATTTTGTTACACGATGGTCGCATTCTCAAAATTAACAACTTTAATGCAACATAAAAATTAAGTTGTTGTCCGTATAAATAAAAAAATGGTGACGGACTCAAATTGCGCATTGTTTTGGAGGACTCAACAGAGAGCCCAATAACCCACACGAATAATCGGTGAAGCTTCATCTCTAAATCAGACATTTAAACGAAAACGATGCTTAGAACTGAGAAGGGTTTGTTATTGTAGAAGACGATCTTGCATGCAATCGGTTCCACTTGCTGTAAAGGTAAGCTTTTTAATTGAAAGCTAAATTCAATAGTTCAGCTTCTTTGTGCTGGTTAATCTGATTTTCCTCTATTACAATGATCTGGGTTTCGTTTTTATTTTTTATTTTTTTTTATTTGAGCTCTAAAGACCTAAATCTCAAAACCCATTACTTCAATTTAGCTTCAAACTGTAGAATTTTGGTTTTCTGTTAATGATCTGGGTTTTGTGCTTTGATCTTAAAATCCCTAAAATCCAATGTCTTTAGCCCTGAAATTGGTAACCACATTGCATTTGGCTCTCAGTTTTAAGGTTTACAGAATAGTATTAAACTTTGTAAATGTAGCTTGCATGATGTTTTCAGTTGTGTTGGTTTCAACCAAAGGAAATAACTTTATCTGGTAAAATTTAGTTCTCTTTGAAGCTAAATTGTATTGAGGGGCATTGTTGAAAATAGGATAAATTATGCTGAGATGTTGAGCTTAATCATAGCAAAGGCTTTGAATCACTATTGTATGGTGTTAGGTGTAAATTATGCTGGTTTATGTGGTAGAAGTGAATTGTTCAAGAATATGATTGCATGGGATGATCTTGAAGTGGAATATTTGTAATTTGTATTGAATCAAGTTAGGCTGGTTGGTTCGTTATAGGAAAATAAAATAAATTTTCTGTTTCCCAAATGCTGGAATTTTTGTCGTTTCTTGTAGCTTACCATGTGTTTGGTATGAATGGAGAGTTGGAATTCTCTGTACAGCTTCAACTATCAGTCTATACGCTGGGTGCGTAATGTGGTATGAGGATGGGGAGTGTTGGGGATTATTAAGGAGAGTGCCAAAAATGTGGAAGGTGCCTTGTTATGAGCTAGGTGCTTGTTTTTTGTTTTCTGGTTTTCATTTGTCTGGTTGAATTATTTACATCCATTTTGGTCTTCATAGTCTCCAACATTAAAATTCATTGACTCTCAATTTGATTTGGATTTATCATTGTTGAACTTACAACCCCTAAAATCTAATATCGTTAGCCCCAAATTGCTTGAATTTATATTGCAGTCCACTCTCAATTTTATGGTTTCCAGTAAAACTAGTTTGCATGATTTTTTCAGTGGGTATGATTTCCTCCGAGGAAAATAAAATTTTGTTTTTTTTGAAGCTAGATTATATTAGTGGATATTGTTGACCATAGGATAGATTATATCGAACAGGATGTTGAGATAAATCATAGGAAAGGTTTTGATTGATAATTGTTTGGTGTAAAGTGTAACTTTGACGGTAAGAGAAGAGCATACAGATATGCTCATTTGTTCATTCCTGTGCCGGTGTATGTGGTTCAAGGATATTATTGCGCGGAATGATCTTGAAGTGGAGTATTAAATTTGTAATTTCTATCCTTACCTTAACTTAGGTTATACTGTGCTATTAAACTATTTGCGAATCAAGCTAGGCAGGTTGGTTCAGTAAAGGAAAATTAAACTAATTCTTTCTTTTCCAAATACTGGAATTTCATTTTTTTATCCTGTAAGCTTATGGTGTGTTTCTTATGGAGGGAAAGTCGGGATTTTCTCTTTCAATTCAACTAGTGCGTTGGGGATTATTAAGGATAGTGCCAAAAATCTGATTGAGTTATCTATATCCAGTATGCTCTTCAATGTCTCCAATGTTAAAATGCATCCCTGGTGTTTCGTGCAACTGATTGTTGCATACTGAAAATATTTGTCTTTTCATTCACTTGTGGCTGTGTGAAGTTTTGTGCATGTCTCTTGTTGCTTCAATTTCCTTTAATAAGAATGTTGATATGGGATTTATTTTGGTTTTCAGTTGTAATATAATTGGAAGACTGAAATGGGTAGAAGGAGAAAGAGACGAAAGACCGCCAGAAATAGAGATGCTTCGGTGAAAGAGTTTCCTTGCGACATCCTCTTCGATATACTCTCAAGGTTGCCAGTCAAATCTCTCGCGCGATTCAGGTGTGTATGCAAGCATTGGCGCTCAATTTTGTCAGACCAGACTTTTGTTGACTCACACTTGATGCGCTCTCGTGATCGTCCTGATGGTAGCACGCTCCTTATTTCGTTATCTACCTATTTTAAACCTGGACTTTCATTTTTCACAGCCGACCACCAAGAAGGAACTGTGAATCCCACTCATTTCCTAAACCAACCTGGCTTGTTGATCTCCAAGGTTTCAGAGTCCCTCAATGGCTTAATCTTCTTGGAACACGATGACTTGATTTATGTTTGCAATCTGAGCACCAGAGAGATCATTAACCTCCCACCTGCAAATCAAGAATCTGTCTCCTTGGGTGCGAAAATGCTAAGTTTCTTCTCTTTCGGATTTGATCCAGCAACCAAACAATACAAAATCTTGAAAACTTGGGTCGAGTTCACTAGCGACCGTGGAAGAGTGACTATGCACAAGGTCCTCACATTGGGGACCAACTTATGGAGACCGATCAAATGCAGCTCTATTGAAATTCCAAAACAAGAATCTGTTTGTGTCAACGGAGCTATACATTTCAGAACGAGTGACTTGCTTGGTAACATGGTTATAGTGGCATTTGATGTTGGAGTCGAGGAGTTCCGGACCATTACACTCCCTGAGGCCGCCTCATTTCTTGGACATAACTCGACCTTGATGAAACTAAAAGAGCGCTTGACTGTGGTGGACTACGAACAACTTGTTGATTTCAGCATGATGAAGATATGGATACTCGACGATTATGAGAACCAGGTTTGGACAGAGCAAAGAATTATGCTACCGTTTTACTGGAATTACATTCGAGCAAATTGTATCAACTTTCTTGTTGGTAGCGTCCACACTGGCGAGATCATACTTGCTCCACGACTTGTTGATAGGAACTTGTTTGTCTTCTATTATGATACAGAGAGTAACAGTATGAGGAAGGTTGAACTACCTGGGAGTCCCGAAGACATATGTCAATCTGCAGGTCCTTACTTCATCAAAATCGCTCCCATTGATCACGTGGAAAGCATTTTGTCACCAAGGGAAGTTCGCATCTGATATTGTCCATGTCAGATTCTGGTATGCAAGTTAAATAGTAGAGTGAAGTGGCTATCATCATTAGGCTCTACGTAGGTATGTTTTGTGTATATACGGTTCTCTACTAACTCTGGTTTTCTAGTAAATGTTAACATTTGGTATAAGGTTCATCATATGCTCTGTTTTCATTCTACTCTTACATAACTAGATGAAAGTTTTGACCGTTCAAATTGGTGCAAAACTATCTTTAGGGTCTGAAAATCTAATTATCTACTCATTGAGGCAGCATTTGGATGAGAATTGTTATTTAGGAATGGGGATGCAATAATCGAAATGAGAATAAGATTTCGGTTGTATATGTTTGGATTGTTATTTTTCGGTTCTGGAATGAGAATCTCATTCTTGACTGGCGTAACATGATTAAGTGCGCGCTCCTTTGCACTCATTTCGAGAAATTGTGGATTGGTTGGCGGCTGGGGTGACATCAAGTTTTCATTCAGTCGATCGGATACGTTATCAATTGTTCGTGCTCTTCAGGTTAAGTGGTGGATTTTATAACTTTCAGTTTGATTATTCAGGATATTTTAGCTATTGTAGCTCAGTTTTGTAGTGTAGATTTTTTATTCGTGGGTCGGTCTCCGAATCGAGTAGTTCACGAGTTAATTATAATCACGGTCTATTTGTCAAACATGCGTTGTGTTATTGAGTGATTCTGTGGCCATTGTTACTGTTGATTGAACCTCTTGTAGTTAAGGTCACAGCACTTTATTAATCCATCAACACAACACAAGTTCTATTAGGATTATGACTGCTACACCCTAATAACACTCCTACATAGGTATATGTGTATATTTGTATCAACTGTTGAAAATTGCAGCTGAAGAAAACAAGCCACAATGGCCGAGAGAAGGAAAAGAAAAAACAGCCAAGAAACTCAAACAATTCCTCATGACATTCTGGTCACTCACATCTTCCCAAGGCTTCCTGCCAAAACCCTAGTCGGTTTCCGGTGCGTCTGCAAGCAATGGCTCTCTTTGCTTCAAGATCCTAAAATGGCCGATCTTCACAGCTCTTTCTCCCACACCAGACTACCTCCCAAACCCTCCCTGATCGTTGCCTTCACCAACAAGCAATCCTCTAACCAATCCCTCTACTTTACGGACGAAAACTGGAAGGTAAACCCTAACACACCACTCTCAACTCCCGAATACCAATGCGTTTCGCAGATTGTTAACGGCTATATTTGTCTCATAAACCCTGATTTGGTCACAATTTGTAACCTCTCCACAAGAGACACCTTAAACCTCCCACCCTCCAATTCTAAACCAAGGCTCAACCCTAACAGAACTCACCATTCTTGTTTCTTTTTTGGGTTCGACCCTAGAGCTAATGAGTACAAAGTGCTCAACATTCACACCATAGTCACTAAACAAAACCATAACCGTAAGCCGAAGAACACCCACAATTGCGAGATCTTGACTGTGGGGACAAATTCATGGAGAAAGATCAAGATGGATCATTATAAGTTCTCGAGTTACTTCCGTGGCACCCATATGGTTCATATTCAGAGCATTTGTCTCCACGGATGCATACATTGGGTGCAAAACCCGGACACTGGCGGGAAGCGAAGAATATCTGTTTTTGATGTCCGGAACGAGAAGTTTCTCCCGGGAATCCCCTTTCCTTCCGGTGCTTCGCGGGATATCAAATATCCTATCGAGATTGGAGGCAAATTGGCTCTAGTACACCACTTTGTGAATTATATATGCGACGGTTTTCGTGTTTGGATTTTGGAGGACTATCCAAACCAGGTTTGGGAGAGTAAGAGAATACAAGTTTTTGGTGATGCGAATAGGCCTCGGATTCTCACTTTCGGGTCGAGTTTTTCTGATAACATCTATTTGATTCGAGGTGGAAATGGAAATGGAGTCTCGTTTCATTTATTCTGCCATGATTTGAACTCGGACCCGAATTCTTGGACCAGAGTTGAAATGCAAGATTTGCCTGAAGAGGTTGCTAATGTTTGTTGCTTGGAAAGAAGTGGCAGTTCTTTGTACTCCAATGTTGTTGGAAGTTTGAATTTGTTAAGGTTTTTCATCACAGACATGCTGGACAACATTTATCCATTAAAGAACGGTGTTTGATCCCATGTCAAGGGGCAATGTTGGGTTTTCGCTCATTTGCATAGATGAGACACTTTATATTAGTGGCTTTTGATGCAAGAAATGAGGCATTTGGAACCATCAAAGCGCCTCTGGATGATAAGTTGTGGAAGTGATGGTTATGACAAATTTTGAAGGTTTTGTTGTGAGTGATTGATATTGAAATGATGAACATTTGGATAGATTTTGTTTGAGTTTGTTGCGGCAGCATTTAGTTTGAATGATTTGGATTTGAGATTTTTGGTATTGAGTTTTTTTGCTACGAGTGATTATGTAATTTAATTGGTATTGAGGTAGATCTCATACATATGATAGTTTTATCTTTTTCTATATACTTCTACACCGATTGTGATAGATGTGACAAATAAAATATAAATTTGTTTATTAGACAATTTTTTATTCCACAGATTGGATATCAAGTCAACTCTTGAAAAATAACGCTAAATCCCTACAAGTTGTTCCATTTGCCAACTTTATGTGGTGGTCAAGTGCACTAGCCTTGAATTTATGTCTTGCTTTACTGTTGGATAGTGACAAATATTTATGGTTTCTTTCTATCATAACCAATTATCCCTATAAGCAAGAACATTATAACTAATGGGCCTATGTCTATTTCATCAGGTTTTAGTCACTTCTTTCACACCTTTAGTTATGAGTGTTCATGGGTGGATTACTTGTCTGTTTATGGAAATAAGCAATTTAGTCCGCTCATTGTAGGTTGGTGTTTCGCAACACATAAATCATAAATAAGTAATGTATTGTTGAACGATTTTGTGAATTGTGGGATGCATGCGGTTTGGTGGGTTACGCTTAACCCACCCAATATAAATGAATTTTAGTCCATGAACGAGTTGTTATCTACGGGTTGGACTTAGTAAACCCATGACTCAACTGTTGGACATACGGATTGGATTGGGCTAGACTTGAAAGTGAGCGATTTAAATTTGGATGATTTTTTAACGATGCGGGAACAATTGGCGGGTTAGCATATTTTCATTTTTTTATTATTCTAAACACCCATACTAGTTGACCTAGTGATCAACATCTATTGAGGAAGATTGTTACAAACCCAAGTCCTATTAGGACTCTGATACCCAAACTTACACACTCATATATAATCAACAATTGAAGGAATGTCATAGTTTCATTACTTGCAGCTGAAGAAAAAGAAAGAAAACAACAATGGCTATTACAAGAAGTAGAAGAAGAAAGAGAAGCCTAGAAACTCCAACAATTCCTCATGACATTCTTGCCACTCACATCCTCCCAAGGCTTCCCGCCAAATCTCTCGTCCGTTGCCGGTGCGTCTGCAAGGAATGGCTCTCCTTGTTTCAAGATCCGAGATTCGCGGATCTCCATAGTTGTTACTCCAACACAAGACCACCTCCCAAACCCTCCATGATCGTTGCCTTCACCAACAATCAATCCTCCAAGCAATCCTTCTACTTCACCGACCCAAATTGGAAGGTAAACCCTAACACACCACTCTCAACTCCCGAATACCAATGCATTTCGCAGGTTGTTAACGGCTATATTTGTCTCATAATGATAAGAACAATGAAATGGATAGAAGAATTAATGAAGGATAGAGGGATTTAGAT
>JAYMSZ010001499.1:0-14179 GCA_036897665.1 Pelargonium citronellum | reverse complement strand
ATAGTATGGATTTATTGGTAGAAGATTGAGTTTGATATTCGTAGCACATGTAACTACTGTGTTTTGGTAGTGGTGAGATCGGTTCTGCTTGTGGTATTCCTGGTTCTGTTTATGGCATGTAGTTGTGCTACTATGCAGTTTTATACATGGTTGCAAAAGGTGCAGTGCGATTCTCTCTCAAGTTCTCTATTCGAGAACTAAGAGATAAATGGTGTGCTCTCCTCTATGACCCAGAGATTGCAGCTGAAGCTTATGCTCGTCTGGTCGAGTTTGAACTTTCTACTTCTAATAATAATAACAATATATAATAACAATCCGCCAAAGTTTGTCAGCCTCATAAACTCTAGAGACACTGCTGAACCTATAGAAAACCGGCTAAATCCCCTGATAAACGAAAAGCTCAAAGCATTCATAAACAATATCATGCCATGGGGAAGAGAATTCGCAGCCAATCTCCTGATTTAACTTCTTTTGTGAGCAAAATGGTGATGATTGTATTGTTGATCATGGTGGTTTCCAAAATCACAATGAGCTTCTGGTTGGGAATCATATTCTTGGAAATTGTGTCTCAAACCATTTTATGTTCAAGGAACTGGCATAAATAGCCCACGTCTAATTTTTAGGCATATTGTTTGTAGATCTAATTAAGTAGAATTTTTTTTGAAATTACTTGTTTTGGATTATTGATTTGAATTTTGATGTTCGTTAATTTTATAATCTAAGTTCTGATGGATGATTTATGATTTGCAAAGGTTAAGAAGAAAGTTTTCTTTTTTAGTTGTTTCAACAAATATGAAACTTCTAACAAATGTGATTGGAAACTCTAACCACCATTTTTGTAGATTTCTAGAAATATAACCAATCTAAACTAAATGGTATAGGTTGAAAATTTGAAGTTACATAAAGGTAAAATTGTCATCTAACTTGTGGATTTAACTTGGTTACTAAAAAATTTTGGGAGTTAAAGTATAGGGTAGTTAAGTGTCTGAAAAATTAAATGTATGATATGTATCCATGTACTTGTGGACAATACCACAAGATAGTTTGGTGTAATTACCCTTTTAAGGGCATTTTAGTCATTTCGATACTAAACTACCGACATCTTTTTTATTTAGAAAACTACCAACATCATTTTCAGAGCAATTGAAAAATATCTTTCAAGAGAATAAAGGTTATTCATGCATAGAAAATGTACATCATAAAGTACCCACTTGCAATTTACCCTATTTTTCTAGTATTGAACCAAGAAAATCTAAAGGGGCTATGTTTTGTTTACCGTTAGAAATACGCAAAGAGGGGTAAAATGTGGTGGAGTTGCGAGGCAAGCCCCTCTCTTGCAACCGACCAAAACGGGAAACACAGAGACGCATCACCCCCTTTCCTTCATTTCAAATCCATCATCTCCTCTATATAAATAAATACCTCAAATCTCTCGACTCCACACCCACTCCTCAATTCTCGTCCATATCCAGATCTCGATCTCATCTCCGCCTCTCTCTCTTCCACAGGTAAGCTTCTCCATCTCCCTTTTCTCAACCATTCCGGTCTTCGTCTTTTCAATTCTCTGTTATGCGCGTCTTCGTGTTTTGTGCATGTTTACGTGGATTTTAGATCTGAATTGGAATCTTGATTGATCTCTCTTTGCATTTTGTCCTAGGGATTAGAATTTAGTTTAAATTCATGAATCTACTGTTGAAATGGCCGTTATGGTTTCTCTGCACCCTATCTGTGGAGATTTTGATTGATCTTGGATTTAGATGAGATTGTTTATGATTTTGAGAATTCAATTTAAGTGCACTCTTCAGGATTTGTGGTCATGTAGGTGTATAGATCTATATGTTGTTTCTTGGAAAGTGTGGGTGTTCGGATCATGGTAGTTTCTTGGGAAAACTCATGAAGCCTGTTATGATGTTGTGTGTTGGCCTCTAATCTGTGTTGTATATGGATTAAGGATGAATTGGACCGTTGTAATTTATTTGTTTGCAGATTACGTAACCAAATACAACTTACTTGGTCAGGCTTATGGGGACTGTTGTTGATGTGGCTAACAAGGTATCTTTCATTTATCTTTTATAATTGTGTAAAAAATCTTGTTAATTGATGCCTTCATTTTGTTTAATGTGTTGATCATGCCCTCGAGTTCAGGTTACTTGCTTTACTAAATCTTAATTGAGTAACAGAAAAATTTATCTATGTTCCATTGAGGAGGGACTCAATGGTAGATTGTGATCTACTTCTTTGGTGACCTCAGTTTAGTTCAGAAGCTGCAGGGATTGGGGAATAATGAGACTTCTTGGCCAAGGAATTTGTTCCTAGGCCAAGTTGCAATTGTAGTTGATTTGAGTGAGAATATGCCAAATTTGCCTTTCAGGATATCATGTATCATGGAAGGCAGCTTTGAGAAGAATAATCCTATTGCTGGCAACTGAAAAATATTCTTATTCTTATTCTTATTATTCCGATCTTGATGTTTTGACGTGATAAATGGCACTGCTTGCAGGAGGCAAATGGAAGTTTGCTGGCCGAGAAGAAACCCACAGTTGTTTTTGTTTTAGGTAAGCAAATAAAGTTCAAGATAAGCAGTTTTGCCAATTCAGTAACCATATTGTGAAGCCAAATTGAGATTGTAAATTAGAGCTCCTTGGAGGCTGTTTAGCAATTTTAAAGTACAATATCAATTTTCTTCTGATATACTTATATGAGTTCATTTAGAAGTACATTGAAATTTTTAACTTTGTATTCTTTGCTGCGTCAACTGGGGTAATAAGGAAACATTATTTGTTCCAAATCCAAATCAACCTGTATTTGACTATTAACCTCTAACACCATGTTTAACTTGTAGAAGTACTATAGTGATCCAAGTTCAGTTATATTTTAAATCTGTACACGTACTATTACAGGAATCTTCATTTAATACCTTCAGCAGTTGCAATCTTCATTCTCTTTTAATTTTTTTAATGGTTCTTGAGGGCGCACTCTAAGTTACTCGTTTATTGTGTTGATTGATCAGGTGGTCCAGGCAGTGGCAAGGGAACTCAGTGTGCAAACATAGTTCAGCACTTTGGTTACACCCATCTCAGTGCTGGTGATCTTCTTCGTGCAGAAATTAAATCTGGTTCTGAAAATGGGTTCGTAGTTCCCTTATTAGTTACCTTCCAATGAACCTATTTAAATTACATCTCATCCTTTTGGATGAAATCTATTATTATTTCTTGTTCTTTGGCTACTGTCACTAGTTTAAGAAAGATATGGTTTTACAATGAGATTAAATAATGGGGCAAGTTCCTGAAATGCAGCATTTTTTCATTAACCTCTGAATCGAACTTGGGTATTATTTCTCAAGAAATGGGATCCTTTATTTTTTGTTTGTAAATTAGTTGCCATGCGATCCTGTTTTTCCTCAAATCATCCCATTTTCACTCCGTCCAAAAAAGAAGAATTAGATTTTCATTCCTAAGTGATTATACCCTTACGAATGGGTTAGTGTTACATGGAAGTAGACATAAAGAAGGGGAATAACTTTTATGCCCTTAAGAATAGGATAGTGTTGCTTGGAAGTAGACATAAAGAAGTGGAATAACTTTTTCATTCCCATTCTTTTATTTGTATTCTCTTCAAAATATTCAAATGCTACCTAAATCCTAATTGGTTATTGCTCATAGATTCTGCCTTGTCATATTATATTTAGAAAAAAGAATTTCTGCCAAAGAATTAACAGTTGAGACTTAGCCAAGCCAATGACATTGTGCCACGTCCTTAATTAACACCCATATCTGCCCCAATGAATTTGTGGGCGCATAGCACCCCGCCCGGATCCAATTTCATTTTGTCTTGGCTGAGACTCCTTGCTCTTGGTTGTATTTTATTTAAATTCTTTTTACTACCAATTATTTATGTGATTGCGAATGTAACTATCTTCATTTATTGTTTGAGAGAGCCCAGCTGTTTTGCATATGTTTCTTTGTTGCGGCAGCCTGATTTGTTATTTCTTTTACGTGCCAATTGGTCGATCTAATGCTGAAAACTTTTCCCTCAATGATTGCAGGACCATGATTCAGAACATGATTAAAGAAGGAAAGATTGTTCCTTCAGAGGTAACAATCAAGCTTCTCCAGCGTGCAATGCAAGAAAACAGTAACGACAAATTTCTTATTGATGGTTTTCCTCGTAATGAGGAAAATCGTGCAGCGTTTGAGGCTGTTGTAAGTTTTCTTTTATTATTATAAATACGAATGTTCATACTGTTGTTTTTACTTGCTTTTGGAGCTTGTCCAATAATTATTTATTTGTTTTGCTAACTTACCATTAACTGATATTATTTGCAGACTAAAATTGAGCCAGCATTTGTCTTGTTTTTTGACTGTTCTGAAGAAGAGATGGAGAGACGGCTTCTGGGCAGGAATCAGGTTAGTGAAACGGGATATGTGTCCATGACTATACATGTGTGTGATGTTTAGTGTTCATAATTTAGTTTAATCGTGACCCCTTATTTTATGAAGGGAAGAGACGATGACAACATTGAAACGATAAGGAAGAGGTTCAAGGTTTTCTTGGACTCTAGTCTTCCTGTTGTTGAGCATTATGACGCTAAGGGTAAAGTTAGAAAGGTAATAGCATCTTTGTGCCCTTTTATTTTGTTTTGTGTGGAAATGATCTTACATGTCTCGTGTAACTTGATAATAGTGCATTATCATTCTTTTTTTTGCTCCCAGATTGATGCTGCAAGGCCAATTGAAGAGGTCTTTGAGTCTGTTAAAGCGGTTTTTGCTCCAACAGAGGAAAAGGTAAAACACCATAGCTGTGTTATTCTTTGAGCTCCAGGAAGGAAACTGTTAGTTATTTGAGTGCCCTCAAGGTTATAGAAGCATGTATTAAATTGATAATTGCAATATAGTGCTTTTGAGTGCCTCAAGGTTATAGAAGCATGTATGAACGTGAATGCTTATACATACCTATGAATGCTTAATATGAGATCATGCGTGTGCCTATAAATGCTTAATCTGATGCCATACTCCAAGCTGCAAGCTATGCTATCACTTCCCACCTATATTGACATGCCAAAAGAATGAAAGACTAAAATTTTGTTGGCTTGGTAAAGGCAATTCAAATAACTAGACATTGTCATATTAGAAATTTTATTCTCCTTGAAATCTAAATAAAATCACACGCGCGCGTGCACACATACACACATGTATATGTATATGTGTACGTATCCTCTCAAATTCTGTTTTATTTGATGAAAATGAATGTTGTTTACTATCACAGCATTATATTACATATTTTTGCCTGAAACCTGTAGTTATGCGAACACTTCTTGTGCATTGCCCTAAAATTGATACTTATTGGCTTATTGTTGTTGCAGGCTGTTGCCTAGGCATGGGATTAACATATGAGGTAATTGCTAACATTTGTAAGTTTCTTGTGAAAAATTGAAGGTGAAAGAATAAGTGCATTGTGTTTGATTAGTACTAATGTTTCATGATTATGGTTTTTCTTTCAGGTGATGTTGTTATGTGGTTGCTGCATTATGATTTTTTTTACTACAATTGACTGCTTGTTTGTACTTACTATAGATCTTTAGTTTACGTGATTAAGGTTAAACCTCTATATTCTTATTATTGTTACTTATAGCAACAATAGCCAACAATAAATCATTTCTGGACTGTTGATCAACAATTCTCTGTTTTTCCTTGTGCATTTGGGTATATGTTCGAAAGGAAACAAAGGGTATTCGACATAACATACACTATCCTCGAGTGCTGCTCTGAAATTGCATAATTGAACGACCAATCTGTGGGCTATTTTTGAAAGGAAGAAGAAAACAAGTAAACAGTCTATTGATTGATTGAGTTATAGATTCAATTATTAATGATTAAGCTATTGAAATAAAACTATTTACTAAACTGTAAAATTATTGAAGTAACAAAAACTTTGCTGAACTGTAAATTTATTTAAACTTTGATACTTCAAGAATCTTTTCCGCAAGGTGACTTTATGCAGCGGCATCCTTTGGTTCCCCTTTAGTTCGGGGACTAAAATAGACAATAGGGAGATGTTTGGAGTGGTTCTCATGTTCTTGAGGGCTTCTCGTCCGAGTGGCTCTTGGGATGTTCGGGCTGCCCGTGAGGCTTTTAAGATGCACGAGCCATTTGGGAGACATTTGGGTTGTCCGAGCCATCTGGGACGTTCTTGGAAGTTTGAGTGCAAGGAATGCACGTAGAATAATTTCAGAACACTTTGATCACCTAAAGCCATTTGAGTAGATATTGTGGCGTTTGGAGGAGAGGGGCTCTGGGCATCCTCCCCATGCCGCGACATCGGTCTAATGACCAGAGCTGGATCCTTCAGGCGTCCTAGCCATGTCGTGGCACGGGTTCTGGGGTCACGGCCTTAGGCTTGATATCCGCCATTTTTGTCCTTTGTTGGCCTTTTAGGACTTCCTTTTGTGCCAAGTCATTTTGGTGATATTCGGGGATTTTGAGGCGAGTAGAGTGGTCGTCTCGGAGCATTACAGATCTCGGGTTGAGTGTGAATTTCGGGTAACATTAATACTTTTTATATTGTAAAGATTATTTATTATTTAATGTACGTAGTCGGGTCTCACCACTAAGTCATTATCGACCAAACCATACAAAAACAACCACTAATATCATTTCATCTTCCTCCTTAATCATCCGCCGTAGCTACAGGCTTGCAGCATAACACCGTCCACAAGAGGTCAGTTTCGCCTCAGTTTTGACTCAATTTCAATTCAATGCCGATCGGGTTCGATTTTTCACAATTGAAACTTTGACATGCAATATCAACGCCTAATGGAAGGCTCCAAAATTAGATTTTGAGAGTGCCAAAAGCGCTTTAACCGTTTGCCCCAATAGCTGTTAGTACTAGTGATTTCCCCAATAACTGTTAGTACTTGGTTTAATTAGTATTTACAAGCTAGGTCATGATGCTATAGATTCATTTTGCTATATTGAGTAGGAACCATTAATTCTTGATCTAGCTAGGCTTCAATAATATATACATGCATGATCCATCTGTAGACAATTATTTGGAGATGAAACAAGTATTAGGTGACAAATACTTATGAGGGGAAATGGGGTTGGTGGTGACACATGATGATTATTAAGGGGTTGGCAGCTTGAAATAACTAAAATTTACATTGATAAATATGTAGTTGCAGATATGGTACTTTGCTACCAATTTTATGTAAAAATACCATAAATGACAAGTGCAACTGGTGGACAAGTGATGGACGCGTAGTTGAGACAACCTCTCCAAACATTAACTGTACAAGAAAATGAGAAGAGCAACATATGGCAATGATATACATGATTAAATTGAGAATAGCATCTTATGTCCATAATATAAATGAGATTTCATTACATGAAAGTGACAATTCATGTAAGTCACTCTCTTGTACGGTAAATTTAATAATATTATCTATCATAATGAAACATAGTATGCATCAAATGAAAAAAAGAAGAGGAAACATAAGGTTAGTGGTACAGTTGGTAACTCAGGCTGCGTGAGTGGAAAGATCGCTTGCGTTCGATCCCCGCTCAACACATTCATGGGGAGAGGTGAAAGTTTTAACTGTGAACAAATCTCGAATGAAGATTAGTCTGGGTGTGGTAAAACGGCTTAATGGGGAGTGAAGGCTTTAACTGTGAACAAACCTCGAATGAGGATTAGTCTGTGTGTGGTAAAACGGCTTAAAGATGTCAACCACAAATGTGCAGGCCCGCTCAGAAACCCCATGGTATAAAAAATAAAAATAAAGAGGAACATGGAGGTTCAAAATGGTGAATGATGTTCAGTTTTTCTTGTATTTTTTTATATGTGAAAATCAGTTATGTATAATTAACCGATAATATCTTTATAAGAAATTAGTTAACTAAGTAGTATATCTTAATTTTTTTATCACAAAAATTATTATAATATTCCAATTTTGTTGCACTCTCTTCATTTCTTATTTAGGGTAGCATTTGAATTATAATTTTTGTATAGTAGTGGAAAATAAGAATTCAAATGAGAATGAATTTTAAGTATTACTATTTGCAAGCACTATTGAGCAACTGCACTATTGTTCTTTATTTATGTCGTATTAATGTATTACTACTATTAGTGTAACTTATGCACATGCATGTTAATAAGAAAAAAAAAAAGAAGAGAAAAAAAACAAACCCTAAGAACCCTCCTATGAATATATATATCACCTGGGTAACATGAGGTGTCTCAAATTTGTCTAACACATCATCATGGGTATAAGATAACGAGGAAAAGAAATCTAAGCCATTTTATTTTTGTCTTAGCTTAAGTAATGCAAATCATAACATGACACCTTATTAAAATGTTACTTATGCCCACTCAATGAATTTGTAAGAGCGAAACGACCCGCTTAGATCTAGAAATTTTAATGATGTGTCACTATTTTAGTGGTGGCTTAGACTTCTCATACTAATATAAAAGAAGAAAATAAATAAATAAATGAAAAGAGCATAATGATGACAGCTTGGTTTCATCACATATTTTACTATATAAGGAGCATCAGTTGAAGGCAAGAAAGGGGCACACAACACAAAACAAGTGAGCTCTTTCTTAGCAAAAGAAAGAAACCAAAAAAAATGGCATACACACCAGGAATCTTCACTAACTGGCCATGGCAGCCTCTTGGAAGCTTCAAGGTACCAATATATAGTATAGATGATCATGATTTCCATATATATCTCAACATTTTTATTTACTTTCAATGATTCTTATATAATTATTGCAGACACAAACTCCATTAATCTATGCATTCTTCACAATATATATGAACAAGAAAAGACTGAAACTAATTCAAATATGCAAAATTATTTGGTAGATTATATACTTAGTTGTTCCAATAATTTTTTTGGTTTTCTTTTCTCTTTATTATTGTATGTTGGTAGACTGAGGGAGGAGCAAAGTTTTTATTTATTTATTTTTGTATATTTTAATTTATTTGTTGTTGTTTTAATTAATGAATCAACTAATTAAATGAACATAAGCTAGGTATTGATTGACAAGTAAATGGAATCAAGAACATTGGTTTCACATGCTTTGGATGATATAGATGCCTTCTCCAATTGTTATGTTTTCAAACTGATTTATGCACTTAGTTTTTTTTTTTTTTAAGGAACTCAAGAAGTTTATATTAAATCAAACAATGACCAATACAAACTCTAGCGAATGAGACGAACATGAAACATCGATCTCATCGCCAATCCAAAACATACTAACAGATGATCTAGCTAATAAGTAAATAACCCTAATGGCCTCAACTCTAAAACAAGCAAATTGAACATAATTAAAATTAGCTAAATGAGACATGATGTCATAATGAACCAAACCAAAGGCACTGAGAAATTCCTCCCCTCCGATCTGAATAGCACGAACAACTGACAACGATTGCACTCAAGAGACTGCCGCCGCTTTGAAATCAAGAGCAGCCGTAAACGAAAACCCTGTTCGACTCTCAAAACGACAGAGAGAAAGAGAGGCACAAACCCTACCAAATCTGTGCTACACTGTCTAGAAATAATTAAGCCTATGAAAAAGATGAGTTTTAATTGTTACTAAGTCCCGAACTAACGGTGGTTTGATTTATGCACTTAGTTTGTGTACCTAGACTTTTCTAAGAAAATAATAAATATATCATATATTTGTTATAATTATTGAAAATGTTTGTTAAGGAAATAAAGATGTTTTAATATTGTAATATTATCATTTCTAAATTTTGATAGTTTTTTGTACAGTGTTTTATTGAAAATCATCCAACAATATTCATTACTCTTTTTTGTACAATTTGATTTACTAGATTTAGTTTTAACAGTTTTATAGTGTCCAAGCATTAAGATTTGTACAAAAATTCTCTCGATAATGTTTCTAATTACTTTAAAATAAATTGATAAATGTAAAGAAGTAAGCACTCAAAATCAAATATAAATAAGCACACAAAGTTGTGGAAAACAATACAAATAGTGTTTACTTAATATGAAAATATTTAGATCATGAATAAGATTTTTTTATATTTCAACTCATTTGAGGAGAAATAAATATTTTTGCTCACATACGATTATTTTCAAAATATTAAAAGAACCAATGAATTAGTATCTAAAGTTGACCTTAAAATTCACTTAAAAGCACCAAAACGATGGTCCCATAGAAATCTAAAATTTGTAACACACACTAAAAAATATCCATACAAACATTAAAATAATTTATTTTATGCTTTTCATCGTACACATGCTTGTATAAGAATTTTTTATTAATATAATACTAAAGACAACTATTTATTGTCATAAATATATGTAGTTCACACATAAAAGTATAAAACACGTGTAAGGAATGAAACAATAAAAAATGTTTGCTGAGGTGGACATATACAATTAAATGAGAAATAGGGACAAAACATTAGCTGAAACTAACACAACACTTATATGAGAAGCCGACCACATGCTTTTGAAACTATATTTATTTGTCTGTTTTCGATTAAAGAATTAGTTTAGGACGACACTCAACAAACTAACAAACATTGTAAATAATAAAAGAAAACCGAATTGACTGATGCAGTAAGTTTAAAAATAATAAAACGTGTCATCGTCTTGATTTGCATACCCGATGTCTCGTGTTCGAGCTATTTTTAGTACAATTGATATTTGTAATGTGTGTGAGTTAGTATAAAATGCAATATTTGATGTGACGTGCAGTACATGGTTTTAGCTCCATGGGTGGTTCATAGCATACACTCGTACTTGGTCAAAGAAGACGACGAGAAAGATCTTGGCTACATTCTTCTCTTCCTCTTAACAATTTTCAGAATCGTGCATAATCAAATTTGGATTAGCCTTTCCCGTTACCGGAACGCCAAAGGCAACAACAGAATCGTAGACAAGGGCATTGAATACGAGCAGGTCGACAGAGAAGGCAGTTGGTACGTACTAGCCCTAATTGAATAACATAGAAAACTAAAATCTAAAATAGTCTTCGTACTATTAGCAATGAAAAGTTTGCTTTACATCAAAATAAATCAATTCAGTCCTTGTACTGTTATCAGTCCACTCCTTCAGTTGACCATAACGTATATATCTATGCAGGCATGATCAAATCATACATAATGGGCTCATATTCTATTTATCTACAAGGCTACTTCCAGGCGCCTCTGGTCTCCCAATGTGGAGAACAAATGGAGCAATTCTTGTAACTCTGCTCCACATCGGTCCCGTCGAGTTCTTGTACTACTGGTTTCACAGAGCATTGCACCACCATTTTCTCTACACTCGCTACCACTCCCACCCCCACTCCTCCATCGTCACCGAACCTATTACATGTAAGCAACACCCTTAATTCACGCTGGTATATATTTTTATATCAACAAGCGTATCAATATAGAGTCTCGAAAATGAGATTTTGAGAGATAAAGTGAAATCAATTAGTATTGTTATTGTATTGATCCTTTTCATATATGTATTTATATGCAGCTGTGATCCATCCTTTCGCGGAACATGTGGTCTACTCTCTGTTGTTTGCTATACCATTGGTTAGCATGGCTCTCACAGGGATGGCCTCCATCGGAGTCTTTTTCGCCTATGTGACCTACATTGATTTCATGAACAATTTGGGACATTGCAACTTCGAGTTCGTGCCCAAAACCCTCTTTTCCATCTTCCCTTTCCTCAAGTATCTCATGTATACTCCCTCGTAAGTACTTGCTCTCACCTATTCATTTTTCGGTTTCTCTACATACGGTGGCGGAGTTGGGGTGAGTTGAAGTAGGCAATTGCCTATGCCATTCCCTCGAACTCGGTTAAATATTAAGTAGATTCTTGACTTTAAAATTGAACATTTCATTTGATCTTTTTTTTCAATAAACAATTAAGTATTTTATTGAATAAAAATACCTCTTTCATGTTTGATTTTGGTAGGCCAGAGATGTAGGAAAGAGAGAGATGACCTCTTTTATACGCTTGTTCGTTGAGATCTTGAGTTTTATGTTTGATTGTCCACCCCTATTCACATATATTACTTAACCAAATAAAATGTCCTACAATATTTCAGGTATCACTCCATGCACCACACCAAGTTCCGAGCAAACTACACATTGTTCATGCCTCTATACGATTACATCTACGGCACGGTGGACGATTCGACCGATGAAGTCTACGAATCATCGCTCAAAAGACCGGAGGAAATACCCGATGTGGTGCACTTGACACACTTAACCGGACCGCAATCCATCTACCATTTACCGGTAGGGATCGCTACCATTGCATCGAAGCCTCAAGCTCCAGCTTGGTACTTGTCTTGGCTTCTGTGGCCAGTTACTGTTTGGTCCATGATGCTTTCTGGGATCTACAATCATGCATTTGTGGTGGAGAGAAACATTTTCAAGAAAACCATATTGCAAACCTGGGCAATACATAAATATAGCATACAAGTAAGTAATGTACAATATTGGTTTGATTTTCAATCCATTGGTTTTTCTTTTTAAACTGCAAGTGTACCAAGTCAAGGACGGATCCAAAATATGTATTCATTAGGGGCAAAATTATAGGACAATGAAAAAACCATTTTAAATTAGTAGGGTATATTAAAAAAATTTAACATGATTCAGTGGAGGTAACATTTAAAAAATAGTAGGATAAATCAATAAAACTACATGGTAAGTTCTCAACTACAAAAAATCCAATTGGGGCAACTGCCCCCACACCCCTCTTCCTAAATCCGTCTCTAGCAACAAACGAGAGACTCGAATATGAGACCTCAAGATAAGCAAACGCCTTAAGCCCCAGTAGATTAATTTGTACTCAATTTAATTTAAGCAATTCTTGGTTGTTCACTTGTTCTAGTACTACATGGCATGGCAAAAGCAAGCTATCAATAGTGCCATAGAAGAAGCAATATTGAAAGCTGATGAGAAGGGCATTAAAGTTTTGAGCTTAGGGCTTCTTAACCAGGCAAGTACATAATATTGTTTAATTTGCTAATTGTTATAAGTGAATGGAATATTATTTTTATTATAAATATTGTTATTATTATGAAGGGTGAGGAGCTTAATAGATATGGTGAGATGTATATCCAAAAGCATCCTCAGCTCAAAATCAAAGTGGTTGATGGTAGTAGCTTGGTGGTGGCTGTTGTGCTCAATAGCATTCCTAAAGGGGCAAGCCAAGTGCTCATTAGAGGAAACCTAAACAAAGTTGCTTATGCTGTAGCCTCAGCTTTGAGCCAAAAGGGAATTCAGGCAAGTTTATTCTAATATACCTATTATATATATCATCCCTAAGTTACAGAAAACGCTACCTGATTAGCAATCTCCATTTTGAAATGTTCTGTTCCAGAATGTTGAACGCTGGCGAATCAAATTCGAAAATCCTTACTTTTACTATAAGATTGATAATTATTTAATTAATTATGTTATTACTAAATCATTTATGTAGATTATATCTCATAAAATTTATTTGATTATACATTTTATATTCATTAAATAAATATTTCATGTTCCGATCGAAAGTTCCACGTTTCAAATTGAGCATTCCAAAAAAGCCTACCCAATGTTTCAAACTTCAAAATGCTAACGTTCTGCGTTTCCATTTCCGTTCCACGTACCAAAGCGTTCCACGATCCTGATAATTTACTATCATTTATCCCTATTCCCTCCATCTAGCTAGACCTAATTAGTTTTATTAATTTGGTGCATGGTGAGTAATGTACACAGGTGGCTACATTACATGAAGATGAGTACAAGAAGTTAAAGTTCTATACCAAGTCTGAAACCAACTTACTTCTTGCAACAAGCCACCATCAAAAGGTAATAATATATATATTAGCAACATATATTGTAAAGGATATGTATTACTTTTTTAAAACCAAGAACTATGTAAACATCTCCAACTAAAGGAAAATCTTAGATTTCTACCTATTGTAGCTCTATGATCTGTTCAAAACCGTGAGCTAATCAGGATTTTTGCAGATATGGCTATTGGGAGATGGTTTCAATGAAAAAGAACAATTGAAGGCCTCAAGAGGGACACTTTTCATTCCATTTTCCCAGTTGCCTCCCAAGAAATTAAGACAAGACTGTGTTTACTACCACACACCAGCCTTGATGGCTCCACCATCTGTGGAAAACATGCACTCTTGTGAGGTACAACATACA
>JAYMSZ010001498.1:0-14180 GCA_036897665.1 Pelargonium citronellum | reverse complement strand
CTCTTTTGGGACTGAGATACTAGCAAGTGAGTACACAACTCAACTTTTGCAACCGCCCAGCTCTTAGCTTTTATTAGTAGCTTAGACTTCTCCCCGCTTACCTTGCTATACCTAATACTTATGAAAATGTAACCTAATTTGGGTATAACAAGATTTTAAATAAACTTTTTCTTATCTGGATCTAGAATAGGAAACCTAGAAAAAAAACAAGGAAACACAAAGCCCTTACCTACCCTCTCAAATTTTAACAGCTGCTTTAACTAAGAATTTATGAGATAAAAAAACCTTCTCAGTTATCCTATTGTCCTTATCACAAACAAATTGGCTGGCTTGATGTAACCAAAACTAGAGTACAAAAATGGGGAACAATGACTAATACTACTCCCCGCATCTCCCCCTATTACTGGGTCTTAAACCTTCCTTTTAGAGCTACCGTAGGAACTAGTAACATAAGCTATCCGCTAATCAAACTTATTCTATTACCTAAATTGCTACAGGAAAGAACTAACAACATAAAGAATAAGGAATTAATAGCTTTTATAGTACCTTACGATTGTTTTACTAAATCAAGGTATATTCCTCTTCTTTACTTATAGTTACTGACACAGGAGGTTGGAGCCTTAGTAGGTATAGGATAATCTTACTCTTACCGACTGAAGGGTACCAAAGGAGGGCAAGATATAGTATATAGAGTATCCTACCATACGTTAGAGCACCCACTGCAACTGCTATACTTTTAATTAGAAGTGCCTTTTTTGACTTTAACTTTAAAAGACTCCTTTTGCTCTTTGTTTCTTTTTGTAATATCTTCCTTTCTTAGTCTTACTCTCTCTATCTTACTAGCCCTCATACTCATACTCTTACCTGCTGTCTTAATACCTAGACCTAGAGCTATAACCTGTTAGAAGCCCTTGTTACTTTGATTAACCTACTTATAGACTTTCCAACGAAGCTTACCTTGGAAAAAGTCAATAGATATTTAAGTGTAGCAACCCTTATTCGATGAATTATAAGTGATAATAGATTTCTTTATATAACGACGCTACTTCTTTAAAGAAGTTTTACACATATAAATTCCTACAAGTAGTCCTTCTAAAATATGAGTGAGATCCTGGTATGTAGGTAAAGCCCCTCGCAAAGTGTTGATACCTTTGAAGCTCTTTGCGTTCTATTTCCTATATGTTTTTATTATTTACCTTTTTATGAAACTGGTTAGCCTGAAAAGCCCTCTATCTCGTTAGTTGTGCTCTTACTTTAGATTTCCTTGTGACTGACTACTTACATATACTCGGAACCTCCAAAGCTAAGCTAACCTCTATACCTTGACCTTGACGAAACGAAGAGGAAATGTCCTCCCTATCTCTTGGAGAAGCAAAACCTGTAAATAATAGAAATTAACCCACTGGAAACCCGGAGACTCTATTATTCCCTTATTACTTTACTCCATTTCTCAAGTCAGAGAGAGTCTTCCTTATTTATTTGCTTAATTAACAGGGAACACAAGACTAAGACTGAAACTTTCTAATCGACGAGGGAGGTATCCCTAACCACTAAGTTTACTTTTTTAGGATTTATTTTATGAACTATAGTTTATTTCTGAATCCTAAATGTTTGGTTGAATTTCCTATTTCCTTTAGGTAGGCGTCTAGTTGGAATATCTCTATTCTTCTTTTTTACACCATACAGCTAAATTTTAGGAAATACTTAATTAGGGCTTCCTTTATTTAAAAAAACCTCCAGCATGCTAGGGTTAAAAATAAAAAGGGGGTTATTTTTGCTCTAGTGAAGCTTGATATATATACTAAATTATATAGAAGCGACTCCTATAGGTTCAAATCGTGCTCCCAATAGATATGCAAACCAGAATGCTAATCATTCAGGGGAATGGCCAACAACTTATTTCCTTAAATAAGTTCAATACTCGAGTAATTGGGCTTACTAGATCTATTTTGTATTAAATTGGGTTCAAATAGTATGTATACCCTTATACCCTTCAACAAAAACTCCTAAACTAAAGTAGAAAAGGGTTCTTACTATAATTTGTATAACTTAGTGAAGTCTGGATTCGAACCTACAACGTATCTTCTTTTAGTGTACCAAATTAAACTAACGCTGGGATTTCTTCTATATACTACTCAGCGTACGGGAATATATCAGAACAGGCTTTCTTCCATTTCGTCGATTGATACTAAAAGACCCACATTTCATTAAAGATTGCTGATAATAAAGAAAGTTTTAGGTTTACCAAAAGTCTTATTTCTTACGAGAGTCCTCCCTCAAAAAGGAGAAGATTTTCTCTTACTGAATGCAATCATTCTAAACTAAAATTTAAGCTACATTTTTGAAAAAGAATAGCAGTAGGAATTTTTTAAGGGTTCTCTATATGATTAAGTTCCTCTTATTATTTACTAGAATTCTCAGATTTTGAATATGTAGACTAGATTGTATGCAAGCCAAGCTCGTAGTTAATCTCTTTCTCCTCTTTTTTTTTCCGTGCTATGTAGGAAGCATTATAATGTAGCGAGTGTAGAGTAGCTTTACAAGCAAAAAAACTATAAAAGCTTGGGGTTTCTCCTTAAATTCACCATATTGGGTATTCTCTTTTTTTTTGTAAAAAAACTTCTTTTATGGGTTTGTAGGCTTCTCTTTGATAAAAGGGGTCTCGTACTAAGGGGCGACCCCATAAAAAGTCCACCAAACACATATTTGTTTCTATCTTTGAGGTGAATTAAAATTTAAGTTCCTTTTCAGTAAGTAGTTAGAAAGTAAGAATTTTCTGCTTAGGAAGTTTATTAAGTTTATAAATCTGTTCTTACAAAAGTATATTAATATAGAGTATCTCAGGGGTGTCAGAGTTACCCCTTGTTTTTACAAGTATATATTTTAGAAATGTAAAAATAAGGGATTCTTTACATGATATTAATTCCTAAGACTTCTTCTGTAGTTCTGATCCTTATAATTTCTTGTTATCGTCCACGGGTTCAAAAGGTATCGATCCTAACACAAATTATTCAAAAAATCGAGTTAATTTATCTACTAACTCAAATAAGTTCACTAACAAAGCTCTTACTGACTAGTAAGATAAGACTTATTAAAAGCGAAAGTGGGACTGAGTTTAAATGATTTTTATGCGGCTTCCGAAGAGATAAACCTTACTTGTCTAAACAATCTATAAAATAAAAGAGCCTATAATTGTCCTTGTCATATTCGGAGTAAGTCTATTTCCTTATATAATTAAGTATAAACTGCATAAAGACTAAGTAGACACAGTGCTTTGAGGATAAGTGTATCTAAGAGTGGCGTGCCGAGGAACACTTAATATCAAGATATTAACCTGTATAAAGAGTTTTTCATGACTGGCAAACGGCAAAATTTAAGTATTAATTAAAGTTTTAGATAATTTTGGGCAGTCCGGGAGGGAAAATGACATTCCCATAATGATAGGTTTAAAACTCACAAGTCTTTATTAGTGTATAAAAAGAGAAAATAGAACTACTAAAGCAGAGTTTTTTAAAGGAAGAGCTTAAAAGAGATTAAAAAATGTACTACATTAGTAATGTAAATAGAGAATTTCTATTTAAAATATGGAATAATTCATTACTGACTTTCTAATTCCGGGAACCCCCTTTTAGTACTTTAGCTTAGGCTTAACTAAAACTAAAGCTATTGACCTATTATCAAAAACTAGAGGATATTGAGTTGCACTTAACTCCTCTTTTTATTACTTCGATTAGTATTTTGACTAAGGGTTTTCTTATCTACCTTGAAAAGGAAGCTTTTCTGATTTGTCTTTTAGGATTCTTTTCTTACTTACTTTACTTACACCCAACACCTTATGAAATAAAACCATATTTATATATAATTTATAATATCCTTTCTTATTATTACTTTCTAGAGCTCACTCTATAAAAGACTTAGCCTTATTCCTTGCAATTTACCAAAATTTAGTACAGATTAACTTCTATCTTTAGCAAATTAGAGTTACTTATTTGCTAAATTTTTAAATTCTTTAAGGGTTTCTCATTAATAAAAAAATAATTATACTAAGTCCTTTCTTTTTGTCTAGTAAGTGTTAACTATTGTTTTTTAAAGAGGGAAGATTTTGGCTTCAGAATTAATAGTAATTTTACCTTTATTTTTTACTTATAAAATGTACTCGGTTT
Source organism: Pelargonium citronellum (assembly GCA_036897665.1). Taxonomy (NCBI): domain Eukaryota; kingdom Viridiplantae; phylum Streptophyta; class Magnoliopsida; order Geraniales; family Geraniaceae; genus Pelargonium; species Pelargonium citronellum. The sequence goes on along the minus strand of JAYMSZ010001498.1, from coordinate 10,017 downwards.
CTAAAAAGAAGATATTCCTCTGGTTCGCATTGCAAGGTAACCCACAAGCAAGACTTTTTACTTAGGATTTCTTTAAAAAGAGTTTACTTGTGTAATTAATATAGGATAGCTAAATCTACATCATATGTTAGTTGATAACTTGTATTAAACTAAAAAACTGCATAGTGGGTTCCCTTTCTTAATATAAAGTTGCAAGAACACTAGAAAAGAGGGCAGTACAATAAAAAAACTACTAAGAGAAATTGAATTCGTTAATCTGAAGGAGCTCTTTTGCTAAGGCATTCCTTGATTGATAAGCGCTAGAACCACTTATTGGTTACTTTATGGATAGCTTTAAAATGTCTAATGGTTAGTGTATAGAGATAGAGTACTTTTTGCCTACGAAATGAGTAACTTATTTTGCTTACCTATTTTGATAAGCTAAACTTAAGAGGTTCTTGATAAAACGGCGAAAAAGTAAAAAACTCCTATAAAGGTAATTCCGTAAAACTTATAAACAGCAAAACTATAGTATGCTTGTCTTAACCCTTTTTATTTAAACGCCCATATCAAAAGTTTTTCTTATATTTTACTTCTTTTGAACCCCCTGCGTCAACTTAGGATAAAACTCTGTATCTTTAAGATAAAGTCAGGAGTCCCTACAGGTTTTGGGTTTTAAAGTCAAGGTAGGATATCGTGTACCTAGACAAGGTCCTATTTAACCTGAAATAGAAATATATATTAAGGCTCTGATAAGAAAAAAGCGTTTGATGAAAGGGTTTTCGATAAATTAGGAAACTGAAAAGCATTCCTATATTAATTAAGCATTATAGAATGCTACAACTTGGAATTGTTTACTAACAACATGTGAGTTTCAAGGCTCTTAAATCCGATAAAAAAAAATTATGTTGTACAATTGCTAATTCAAGCAAAGTTATATAAAGCTAGGAGCTTTAGACTAAGATACTAAATAGGAAAACTTATAAGCTTTTTAGGCAGAAAAGAGTTTCTTTAAATGGGTCAACCTAAACAGGATTTACTGTTAAAAAGATCCTTGGGTAAGTTGCTTATATACATATTTTTTATTCTATTACTTAATAGAAAGTTAGTTCCAAACAACCTAATATATATACATTCAAGAAGATCACAATATACTACCCGAGATTGTTGGGAGCTTTCTACGGAATTCAATGTGAGAAGTTAATATAGGAAATCCTTTTTTAACTTTCATGAGCTGCGTATAGAATCTAAGACTAACACCTAAGAAACCCTTTAGTTTTAGTATAATTGAGTTAAAGATACTCCAAAACAAAGGAGTGTCCCTATTTGATTTGAACCCGTGGTTTGTCATCATTCTATTGCCTGTTTTACCTTTTGAATGAACGCTATCAACTTCTAGACACTATACTCTATTTCCACTAACTGTTTAGAGGAATTTATAAGGATTACTTTATCTAAGTGATTGTGATTAGTATTCTGAAATTCTTTTAATTGTCCAATTTAATGACTATAGGATTTGACTTAAACCGTTGTTTTTAGTTATGTATTTTTATCAAACGCCCTTAAATAGACTAAAAAAAAGGGGGTATTCATGTATTAAGATCTACAACGGCTCTTTTGTAAAGGGCACCTTATTTGGCTTGTGATTATAACAGATTAGTATTAAAAAAATGACAAGATTTTAGCTAAACCTCTTTTTATAACAGGTCTGCAGTATTCTTTAGGGCCTACTACTTTTACTCCTGCCGTAGCCTATTTACCGGCCCCGAGGGAATGAAAAAATCTAGAACCTAACTAAAAGTAACCGTAATTTATACTCCTAAAAGCAATTGTATAGGCGATACTCTTTTGTATAAATGAATTCTAATACCAGGTTTTGGTTTCTGTCTTTGTTAGGGAAAGCTGCCCTTTGTAGCACTCTATCTTATCCAAAGCTAGAATAACTTTAGTCCTATAGTTCTCTGAGTTGAGTACTTCTACATTTACTATCAGGAACTTCTAAGAATTCTCTTTCCTAAAGTGTCTCAAAGGTGAATAGGAATACAAAATAATCTAAGACACCTTTCCTTGCTACAACAAAGAAAAAGAATACAATCTTGAACCTCTTAAGAATTATTGAGTCTTTTACCTAAAACCGGGAATTTAGAATCCGTTATCCTACACCCTCCTAATAGCTACACAGGCTGGCTTAGGTTCCTGAGAGTTTGAGCACCAAAGAATTAATAGAGTTATTTCTTTTTAAGTATCAAACAGAACCCTGCGCTGTATAACAAGTAAAGTAGTTAAATGTAGAGGTTTACCTTGTTAGGGCTTTCAAATTGGACGACATGTAAGTAGTATCCTTACTTAAATTAAGAATACACGGTCTATATATATATTTGAGGAAGAGAAAGCTGAACACCTTCATCAGGAAACCATACCTTTTAACTGACTTCAACTTTGCTAAATTACAGAAATTTCTTTACCATTTTAGAGCTTGAGAGTTATACCTATCTTAGGACTTATAGCTAGCAAAACCGGATAACTGCCTTTTAATTGTTGCACAGATTCTAGTCTAACTTGTAACCTGAGACCTAAAGGGCTTTCTGCACCGAAATAACCTGGAAACCCAGAAACAATAAGATACCTAAAAGAAACTGATTTACCCATACCTTCTGTTTTATTGACTTCATGACTTTTGTCTTATGAGATTAAAATAACTTTCCTTGTAGCTATAAAACCGGCTTACTTCTTAAGCTTAAGAAAGAGCTATTACGGGCTTCTACCTTTAAAGAAGTAAGAGAGATTTGTAGTAGTAGGTGGTAGAAGTAAAAGAAGAGTCAGAGTGAATAGGGGAAGATAGGGTTCTTTGTCTTATGGTGCTAATGGAGTGGAGCTAACCTGGATTTATTAGGATATGTATATCTAGAATAGATTCCTACAAGTTCTTGCTGCCTCTACTCCTGTACCGAGCTACCTTATTTTCTAGTTTTACGTAAGGGGAATTCCTCTTGGTTTATGCTCTTATCATATAAAGAGTCTCCTATTGTTCAAATTGCTTGGGTGTTTTCCCGGCTAGTAAAAACCGGGATTTCCCTTATTAATTTAATAGGTTGTTAGGGGGCTCGGCCCTTTACTCTTTATAGAGTAAAGACTCACTTAAGGAAAAGTTCTTTTTTAAAGTTTTAAGAAGCTTTCCGAGTAATTTTAAGAAGTCAAAAGGGGGCTTCTGCGCTCAGTTTTATAGTGTAAATGCAATCCGCTATTACTGACGTTATCCCAACGATAGAAATTTCCGCTTAGCTTTATTTAGGAGAGAGTAAGGGTCTCAAAAAAATCTAAAACATACTTATCTTCTTAACTTTTGCCTGATGCTATCAAACAAATTTAGAATATAACTCGAAAAGGACTCTCTATTTTGGTCAAATAACTTCTAACTTTTAGGATACAAGGGTTTTGAACTACTGGAAAATATGTATAATAAGGTAAGCTGTTGTGTTGTAGACTAAATATGGGTCAGACTGGTAAAAGATTATAACCAAGGTAATCCTGTAAAGTTTATTCCTCTATCCTTTATTATAAATAACTTAAGTTTTTCTCTTTTTACTAGTTATACTCGCATTTCAAAGAGGGTAATCGAAGTTTGAATAGGCTTTAATTCATAATAAAAGAGGATTTTGAGACCCCTTACAGGGCCAGATTAGCAGTAATGGCTGAAGAATTCGGTTCTTATACAAAGCCCGCCTTATTATTTAATGTTTATCGAGAGATTCTATACTTAAAATAGTAGATGCTGCAAATAAGCGCCTTTTATGCCTAATCAAAGAATGAGGGCATGACGAGCGGTACTTTGTTCAACCTGTTATGAAAGACTCTATTTGCGAGGGTTTTATACACCTTTTCAATTTCCGGTACTCCCGTAATCCAATTTATACAAAGAGTGACGGCATCCAATAAATCCTATTTAGTTTAGTAGTTAAAAGGATCTTTTTACGCTATATATTATTTGGTTCTTGAGGATAGTAATGATTATAGGGTTATTTCACTGCTTTTTAAATAAGAGACCCCTTTGTTATTAATTCCTAATAATTCTAATTGGCCACTCTAAGAGCTAGGTATAGTCCTTTCTTTTTTATCCTTACGGGCTTCCTGTATTTGAAATACTATACAAGCTCCCTTTTTGTTTTGTTCTACTTTCCCTCTAGCAATGCTTGGTATCTTATTCCCTAGTATATGAGTCTTTACTTTAAGTCCTTTTACGAACGGGTTCTGCTACTTTATATTTATAGGTTTTGTAGGATGCTTCTTTTAGTATAATCGGACTCTTTCTAGTCACTGGGAATCCCTTTTTGCCTGCTCTGATCGCTGTTATAATTCTTGTAATAACTTAATCAACCTAGAAATTGCGATATTCTGAGGTTTGCGTAAATCTCTAGTTTCATATACCCCATCTAATTATCTCTATAAACCACTAAAGATCAGATATCTTATAGACCGCTCTAAACTTTTTGGAACCTTTAATTGAGAATGTGTTTATTGAGAAAGCCCCTAGGAGTTCTTCTAGTTAATATAGTATAGGGATCCTATATAGTATGGGATTAGAACCCTTGTATTCCCCGCATTCTGTAGCTTTAGAGTTACTGTATTCTGGTTAAAGGTGTTTAGTAAAAAAAGATAAAAGAAGGTAAAGGGGTAAACCGTACAAGATAAATCTTGCCTCAGGATCACAAGGCAAGCTTTAGCTTGGCTGAAACAACAAGAGACAAGCTCTTGCCTTCTATTTATTTGATTGGTTCTGAACCGGGGTATTATTAAAGATACGAAATGAAAAGTAAAGTCTGCTTTCTTGTTTAGTACTTTCCTGTCCTCTAGCAAAGTAAGTCAAAAACCTAAGGCTTATGAACATAAGGATAATCTTCGAGTGTTCTTTCTATATAGCTTTCCTACTAGTTAAAGTTATTGTATAAGGGTAAACTAATTACAAAAAAGCTATCTAATTAACAGGTAGCTTCCTTTCCTAGTCTGTAAAGTACTTAGGAATAGATACTAACACTCCTTAAGGAATATAAGTAATAACTCCGAATCTATAAGAACAGGGTCAATTTATTTAGCTTTAGTTTACCCCGTTTCATTTACCTTGGTTAATGAACTCTCCTTTCACGTTAATTGACTCATATCCTTTTCAGATAGTTATAGATATTGTTGTTTATTCACTTATTGTTAGTCTTTCTTAATGAGTTGACCTTTGTTTTTTATATTGTTTAGGAATTATTACTGAGTAGGGTATCTTATTTGCTAACTACTTTTCCTAGAAGGCTTGTTAAAGATAAAGAGTTAATTACCTTGTTCTTACTTTATTGAGTTGCTAACTTCTTTCACCAGGAAAGGTAGATATAGAGGAAAGAGAAAGGTAGGTTCTGAGTCTGACATTGTTTCTGACTTATTGTGTCATTCACTTTGTTTTAGCTTGTTCTGTCTTACTTGTTTGAGATTGTTTAGCTTATCTGTAAATCAATTTACCTTAAGCAAGTTTATTGTTTTTGCTATATATGAAACAAAACTTTCGAAAAAGGAAGCCTGTCTCTATTAAGAAAAGGCAGTTTATTGTTTTTGCTATATACGTGCCCTACCTTTTCTAAAAAGTGGAGCTGCTCCTATTAACAAATTGGGTCTTATTTCTTTTGCAGTAGTCAAAATGTGAACTTGCAAAAAAGGGCATTTCCCTAGGTAGAGCCTCCATTTCGGGGCAGTTTTCTACGAAAAATTCTATTTCATATAGCTACAAAAGTCCTCAACACCATTTTCCCTAAGGAGCTCGTTTCATTTTTGATCATTTTGAGTCCAGTATAACTGTGAAAGTAAGACTTTTTGTACATTTTCAAAGCAAGCTCCCCTCTTAAAAGCAGGTTTAGGACGAAAAACACGGTAAAATAGAAAAGAACAAGTTTCGTCTTCAATTCTGGAAGGGAATTTGTGTTTTATTGAATTTACAGTATAGCAGACATAACTTTTTCGAAAAAGAGGGCCCTTCCATTAAGAAAAAGGTGTTATGAACTTTTCTCGTATGTGAAATGTGAACACGAAAAAAGGGCACTTCTACTAGGGAAAGCCTCCATTTTGGGTCCCATTTTAACAAGAAAATCATGTTTCATATACCGGCGAAAGTTCATTTTCTATCTTCCAATTTGAATAGGGAATCTGTTAAGATTGTAGGAATTGTAAAAAGTCAGGGGAACCAGAAGGGTTTCCTAACTCAAGTTTTTAAGGAAAATAGGAAGAAGTTCTGCTCTACAATCTAATCGGTATTTCCTTACAAGTATGAGCTTTAGGAACCTTTAGGAATTACAGGAATGTAGAAATGAAGTACAGGAATTGTCAAATCGATCTCTTAAGTGGGTTCTTTGCTTAGGAAGATTTTTCCGGTTAGCCAGTTTCAGAAAAAGGTGAGTATAGAATGAATTTCAAAGACAAAGTTGGGTTTTTCTAGTTCCACTTAATTTGGCGTATAAAAAGAAGCCAAAAGACAGGCTTTTTCCTGACTTCCCGGTCTAGTGAACACAAAGATAGTGAACAAGGAGCTAAGCCTGACGTAGAAAAAGTCTGTTTCATATAGCTTAGAAAGTTCATGACACCTTTTTAGCTAAGGAGCAGCCTAAAATGACAGAAAAAGTAGGGCGCCCTTATATGAAAAATGAATAAACACGTTTTTAGTTAAGGAAGTCACTCAGAAATGAACAAATTGGAGTCTGACATAGCTGTCAAAGTCTTACTTTTTATGCAGAGTTGGTCTCTCCTAAGTAAATCGAGTTTAGGACCAAAATCCCGGGAAATTACAAACTTGTTCATTTCGAAACAGGTCCACAGAAGGGAATTCTGGTTTGATTCATTTTCCAGCAAGCATACTTGCCTTAAAAGCTGAAATCCAGGATTGGCTCCACTACCTAAAATAGGTAAATGAGAAATTGCGTATATAAAACAAAACCTTATAGATTGAAAGGTGTGCTCCCTAGTCAAAAGAAGTGAGAGAGCTATGCGAGGAGGTTGAGCCTCACTTGGAAAGACCAACAGACTGAAATTAGAACTTTTCTCAATTTACAGGAATGAAAGGCAAGATTTATCTTGGACCAAAAAGCTAATAAGTAAGCGGATTCTCCTACTCATTATTCAGTTTGAGTCTATTACAAGTCAATAAGCTTATTCAAACTGGTAGAGTAAGTAAGTGCATATAGAATGCATTTTGGTAAGGAAAACAAGTAGAATGGGTAAGGCAAGAGCTTGTCTCTTGGGTAGATGTATCAGTCAAATTGTGTATAAATGAGGGAATTGGTAAATGAAAGAAGCTGCTATTAACAAGAACTCCTAACCTTAACAGGTCAGACTATAAGAACTCCTATAATCTTGAATATTAGAACTCAACTTAGTCAGTCAATCAGTATAAGGGTACTCTTTAGTAGGGTTCAAGAAACAATCCAGGGAATGAATAGTACCCCTGCCTTTTCCTAGCTTGAATACTAGCCAAAATGAGTAAAGGAAGGTCAGTTTCATTAGTTTCAATGAGGAAGGCATATACAAGACAAAGAAGCTCAATGAAGATGAGTCAAGGAAATGGTGAAGTAGAACAGGGGAAATCAAAGGGAGGGATTTAACTAAAATCAGTTGCTGCTAGAACTTATACAGCCAATATCTGACTCCGATATCACAATGGGAATATCGGGTCAATTATATACAAGGGATTCCTCGGATAAAATAATTTAGAAAACAATAGAATTTTTGCTTTATGTCACTCAACTGAAACTCTGTTAAAGGACTCAAAACTAAAGAAATTAGCGAGCCACTTGTACGATGAATTTCTAGTATTCCAGTACTTGGAAGTATTTAGTCTCAAAAAATAGCATAGTAAGATAACCTGTTAATATCTAAGTAAGTTGGTTGCTTTTGTGTTTGATTAGTACTTCCTTTTCTTTGTTTCTGCTTGGTTTAAAATTCCATAAAGAGCAAGGCTTGTCTTTAAATAGATAAATAAGGAAAGAAGAGAGAGGTCTTCTTAGTTAGTAAAATCCTATTCTTCCAGTTACTTATTTACAGGTATGCCTTAGCTTAGAAGAGGTAATATACCTAATAGAGTAAAGACTATCTATGGGGTATTCAATAAGTCCTTGTTTCCTTCATTTGTTCTGTTTGTTTTGCCTTCCTATTCTAATAACTGTCATTATTCTTTTGTCTTATAATGTTCTTATTATCTTCTTACTTAATAGAGAGCAAGGAAGGTAACTCCTTTTTAATAGAGAATGGATTCCTTATTCATTATAAGGATCTATCTCATAATTTATTAATGAAGTATATGTCCTAGAGTCCTATTCGATAAGATCCTTATTTAGGTTTATTTTGCTTTCCTTAGTATAAATGGTAGATTTCTTGCTTTTGTATACGGATTCTGTGATACTCGTTTCTGGTTACTAGTTCTTTCGGTTGCTGGTTTGCTGATTCTTCCCCCCCTTATTTACTCTTAATAATGAAAAGCCATTCTAGAGCTAGTTTCAGTATATAAAATGGAGTTTCTTCTTGAGGTACGGGGGGGTACTCAGTATGGTTCTTGCTTCCTAGTCTCATTTTACGAGTACTAGTAGCTGTGGTCGAAGCTTATAGTCCTGACAATGAGTAGGACTTCTCAGGTTCTAAAAAGGACTTACCCAAAATCCTCATAGGGTTTCTTGGAATTGCTTGGTTTATAAACCCTTCTTTTTTGTAAGGTAATTTAAGTAAGGGCAAGCTATTTTTGAGATGAAATTAAGAAATACAGGAATCCCTGCCACTATTGTTTACGTCAATAGGAGGTGAAATATCCTCGTTAAGGAACAAGATAAGCTTACTAACTAGGATAAAAGGTTAATAAAAAGAAGGTTTAGGTATAAAAACAGCTTAAGAGGCATCTAAACTACGGGTTTACTATATTAAAAATTTAAGGAATAAGTATAAATCAGAAAGATACCCCTTTTTGAAAACTCTATTCTAAAATTTGTAATCCTAAGTAGAAAGTGCAACAGGATAAATGAAACTCTTGTGAGAAACCCACTTATTTAGAATACCAGCTAAATACCAAAACAAAGAACTCTGACTAGAATTAGAAACTTGAAACCCGAGAACTTGGATACAATATAAGGAATCCTCCCTTGAAACTATTACCAAATTACAAACCGCAAGATTCTCTCGTCTACTTGCGCAATATTGTGGGGCTTGTTACAACCTATCCCTTGAATTTAAATGATTTTTTATTCAAGTGAAACAATTTTGGCACTATTTCCGAGTAGAATATAAAACTAAAAAAAGAAAAGGCAGGGAATACCCTATTAAAATGATAACCTGACTGTAAAAAAGATAACTCTAGTAGGGCTTTTTTTTAATCAGTATTTGATATTATTCGCTTAGGGCAAGGAAATCCTACTATGACTACTGCTTGTGTAGGAAGCGTATAAGATATAACAGTTAAAGACTTGCATACGGGTTTCTCTACACAGGAGTCTCTTTCTAAGTTTGTCTTAATTCTAGAGATTCCCAATTATATAAAGGTCGTATACTCTATACTAGGGAGAAGCCCCCTAATAGATGCAAAGCCTTAAGAATTCCCTGATATATTGCAGTCTTTGTCTTCTAGTTTTAATAAGAGACTTGTGTTATAATTTAGAATTTTTCTTACATTACTAACTTTTGCCAAGGCTATAAAGGTTTAGTATTTTTATACTAAGTTATCCCTTAGTTTAAAGTAACTCCTTTGCTTTAGTAGAATCCTATTATACTTAGCGGGAGCATGACTTGAACCCTTGCTTGTCTCACCGATTCTTAGTTGTATTACCACATAAAAGTACTCCATAAAACAAAACTATTCAACTATACTTACTAAGATTGTAAAGTATACAGAGAGTTACTCAGGATGATCTATTTGTATTTACAGTGATTTACTACTATATCCCCTGCCTTTAGTTTTAAAACTTGTACAAGCAAGCTTCCCTATACCTGCTTTGTAGCCCAACTCTTATTGACTTACTTCCTTTCTTATAACCT
>JAYMSZ010001497.1:0-14181 GCA_036897665.1 Pelargonium citronellum | reverse complement strand
AGCTCTGAGCTGGATAGATGCTCGTGGTTGGGATGGCTTGCAGGTTGAGTCGGACTCCAGCGAGGTGATTGCTGCTTTAAAGACTAGAGGGGAGGTCTCCAGTACCTTTGGTCTTATAATTCGTGATATTTCTGTTTTAGCTAGTCGTTTTAATAGTATTGAGTTTACTCATATTCGTAGATCTGCGAATCAAGTGGCGCATTGTCTTGCGAGATCCACTGATTCCGTGTAAGGTCCCTCGGGTTGGTTTGGTGATAACTTTCCAATCCCTATTATGCATTTGATTACTGCGGATTACTTCCATTAATAAAAGTAAGCAGTTTCGTTAAAAAAAAATACATTGAGGCTATGTTTATTTAATTAAATGATATGTTCATTTCACAATTTTCATTTTTGGTTGGTGTCCCATAGAATTTATCATTGAAAGGCTAATTATACGGTAAAAGATGATCATACTAAGTTAATTTTGGTTTATACTTTATAGAATGTGAATTTAATTTACACTGAACATAGTTAAGTGATACATTTATTGTTTATAATTTAGCTAAATAAATAACACGTCGAATATGATTAAACTTGTAACCCAAATTGTAGCATAGACTTAGAGTCATTTACAAGAAAGTTTGATAATTTTACCGTTGCTTCAATTAGGCTCAAACTACTTGACCATATAACACTGTCCATGTACTTATTTTGGTGCGTGAACTTTGACCTAATTTATAAATAGGTGCATGATCTTCTTCTCTAAATAAAACTCACATCAGTTTGTGCACCAACATCACATCTCTTCATCATGGTGTTTTCCGGCGGCCGGAGCTCTGTCAGGATGGAACTTACTATTCCTTCCAACGGTGGGGGAGTCACCGCCCATTTTCCGGCCACCCGCTGCGCCACCGCCTCCTCCTCCTCCCATTATCTTCTTCATTTTCTCTTGCTGGCGCTTCTGTTGGACGTAAAGTCCAGCATAACTTGCTCCAATGGAAGACATGGCTAAGCTTCTCAATGTACAACAAACAAACAAACAAACAAACAAATAAACAAACCAATTGTGTGTTTTGTCAATTTGGTGGATATATGCATTTGGAGGCTCTCAAGTGTAGAATTTATTGGAGCTCAAGTGTACGTGGCTCTTTTGGTTTTGTTGAGCCCATCACTAAATTTAGCATTATCTTGTGGGTTGATGGACGGTTTAGGAATAGTGCATGCAACTCGCACTTTTTATTATTATATATAGTATTTTACTTTCTTTTATCTTTTTTCAGTGTGAAGAGCCAATGGTTAAAGTAGTGACTCAAGTTCTCAAATAATTTGATATTTTATCTGTTTCAAAATGAGAGTTTATTTTTAGGAAAAGTATTTTTTCATGTATATTTTTTACATGTATTTTCACATGTATTTGATGATATTAATACAAATATTTAGGGTAGGGAATGGAGAAGTTTCAATATTCTAATTAGTTCATTACAAATGTTAATATTTTATACATCTTTTATTAAAAATTATTCAAAAAAATTCGTTTGATTTTTTTCCGTGAGATATGATGTATTATAATAAGTTTTTACAACTTATTAGTGTATAATTTGTCAATGTTTGTAAACTAAAAGTCATAAAAATATTTTATTATAACATTGAAACCTGTCCATTATCTACTCTAAACATTTTCATTAGTTATACTAAATACATGGGAAAATACATGTAAATAGAATACATGTGTGAATCCTCCTCCAAGTATAAGAAAAAATTAAGTAATGTATATATTTATTTTTGTATGATAATGATAATATATTAAGAAATACAAACTAACTTCTTATAAGAATATTATTAACAACTTATACATAATTAACTTATTAAAAAAGAGAAAGATATATATATGGTACTTATTCTAAAAGAAAATTTTGATGGAAAATAAAACATTCATTTTGAGACTGATAAATTTGTTTTAAATTTAACGTAAGATCATTGAATAAAGAAAGTATTATTGATCTAAAGTTGGAGATCACCACTACAAAAAAAAAAAGAACTCGCAATCTGTGACTGAAATTTATGTTACAAATGTATTGATTTCAATCACAAAATGTAATTTGTGACGGAACTTTGATAAGTGGTTGTGACGGAAATTTATGTCATAAAAATTTATGTGTGGCAAAAAATTTTCTCTCACATATTTCTGTCACGGTTTGCAGTTTTTTTTCCTACATGCAAAAGTTTAGATTAAAAATTAAAAAATTAATTTCTTATATCGTTTTTCAGGATTTTGCAGTGAAGAAGTAGTGGTTGAAGTTGTATGTTTTAGGAATAAAAAGTTTAGTGTTGGAAGTGAGTGGCTCTAATGTGGCTAAACCATTAACCCTTAGTGCCACATCATTTGTATTTCTATTTGGAACATTGGATGGTGCGTAGTTGGACATTGGTGATTTCAGAGGATCATTAGAAGTTTCTTTAAAAAAAAAGTAGGCTCACAGATTAAAAAAAAAAACTACAATCATAACATTCTCATAAGAGAACATTAGAATTAGCCATTATGCCAGTTCGAACGATTTCGAACATGATGTATGTTGAAGCCAAACATAGAGGAGGAGACAAAATTCAGAAGCACAAAACGTACATTCTTGCATATGATCAGTTGTTAGAGATAAATAAGAAATTTCACATAGACGTTACAGAAGAGTCTGTGGGTACTCCGCGATTACTCAGTATTTTATACTATATGTTAATTGTGGACAAATACAATACTTGGGTCAGTTATTTACATAGGAATTAGAATACGAAATCCGTACAGATAATACAAATAGAAAGAAAAAACAAAAAGATTCTTAAGTAAAAAATAATACCGGTAAATAGCAATTATATGAGGGTTCCAATAATGTGAAGTCTATTGACACTTGATATACTAATTGAGTCATCTGCCTATCGTCATAAACATTTAAATTGGTGTCAAAATTTAACATGACATCATATATACGTAGTTCTACTTGAATTTGGTGATTCACCAACGCTGCGTTTCAACTTAAGTCTTTTTATTCACGTGAGATTTATGATTCATTCTCTCTTATCTGGTTTACTCGTGAAGAGCAAATCGAGTGATGAAATTGGTAACATAAATCATACGACTTTTTGAGATATGCAATACAATATTTATAAGTGTGTTTGTTGTGACTTTTGTGAGTAGGATTTCTAGATAACAAGTGTATTTCAATGGGCCGTACAATCCACGGCTCCACCATGGTGGTTTAAACTTTAAAGTTTAAACTGTAAACTATGGTCTACAAACCACATATAGTATTCGCACTTATCTAAACTAGACCAATGTGAACTCAAGTCAACTGGCAAGCACATGTTATCCACTAATTTGAGTCAATTTCAATTAATTTATTAACTAAAATTTACAGACACCAAAAGTGGTTGAGTGGATAGAATATCGGCTTTTATTCTAGAGGGCTTATTTCAAGCCACCCTCAAGGCAATGTGTTGGTATATTAGGTATGAGTTGTAATGTGGGTGATGCTCTAACTAACTCATGAGTCACTCTCGTTTCAAAAAAAAAAAAAAACTCATGAGTCACTCGGTTTACGGATCAACCCGTAAATAAAAAATTGATACTACCAAACTGAGTCACAATAGATAAAACGTTATGATAATTAAACTGTATGCACTGAAAGCTTCACTCATGAAGAGCACAAACAACTACAAAGATTGCATTTGAAAATTAAGACGACCGCTTGAAGGACTTTGCCAACCGCATCTTGCCACACCACCGGACTGTCATCTGATTCGGCAACAAACTCGAAAGTTGATTTGAGGAATTTAAACGAACTATACCACCTTTCCCTTTCCTGCAACTGCCAATATTGCCACAGATATCTTGTTGCTCTGTGCATACAGCAATAAAAAAACTCACTGCAAATCTACGTTGCTATCAAATTAAGAGCTCAATGTCTTGACGAGAGACCATTGTTGCTTTGATATCAAGAGCAGTTGTAGATGTATGAAAACTCTAGCAGACTCTCAATACGGCACAAAATCTACTTGGAAGTCCTCCGAAATAGATTCTTACTCTAAAGTTTGAGACAGATTTTCGGGCATACACTCGTATTTTCTGCTAACGGTATGCTACCCTCGTATAGGCTTGGGGAACTGAGGAGCAAGAATTCAAGTCTTCGGCTCCATCCCCAAGGACCTAAGCCTCAAGAATAATATATTCATTCCCATAATTCTAGGTTCAGAACATTTTCAAATCAGCAACTCTAACACGTGGAAAAGATAACAATCACATTCTAATGCTGAAAATGATAGTGTCAAATGTACATCAGCCTGTTTTTGATCGGCTACTAGACATTGTTTCATAGTAGATGTTAGAGGTATTTGTGTTCGTTTATATATTATCATATAAACTTCTTAAGAAACTGCATTTATTTATATATATCAAACATTCACATTTCACAAACTCTTCACACCTCTCCAAATAAAACTCACATTAATTTGTACATCAACATCACATCTCTTCATGGTGTTTCCCGGCGGCCGGAGCTCTGTCCGGATGGACCTTGCTATTCCTTCCAACGGTGGTGGAGCCACCACCCATTTTGCTGCCAACCGCCGCACTACCACCTCCTCCTTCTCCTCCCAAGATTTTCTTCATCTTCTCTTGCTGGCGATTCTGTTGCACGTAAAGACCAGCATAACTTGCTCCAATGGACGACATGGCTAAGCTTCACAATGTACAACAAACAAATAAATAACAAACCAATTTGTGGGTTTTGTTAATTTGGTGGATAGATATATTTGAAGGCTCTCAAGTGTAAAATTTATAGGAGCTCATGTGTGGCTTCATGGTCAGCCTTTTTATTAATTTTAGCATTATCTTGTGGGTTGATGGACAGTTTTGGAATAGTAGTGAAGTAGTGCATGCAGCTTGCAACAATTTTTTTTTTCATTTTTTAAAAATAGTTTTTTAGGGTTTAGTAGTGAAGAGATATATAGTGGTTGAAGAAGTGCATGCAGCTTGCAAACAATTTATTTTCTTCTTCTTTTAGTTTTTTAGGGTTTAGTAGTGGTTGAAGTGAGATGTTTTAAGAATAAAAAGTTTGGTGTTGAAGTGAGTGGCTCTAATGTGGCTAAACCATTAGCCATTAGTGCCACAAAGGTGCCACATCAGTTGCATTTCTATTTGGAACAGTGGATGCTGCCTAGTTGGACATTAAGGGCTTGCATGTAATTTTTAATTTAATAGGTCTACATGGCATTAATTAGTAGGAAAATTAAACTAGGGCTATAGTGGTTGGTGTGGGGTTAACAAGAGAGATACTTTAGATGAGAGGCATGTGGCAGCACATACTAATTCCACTTTGGTAGTGTTTGAATATTATCGTATTCAATTTGAGAATGAGAATCTCATTCCAAATTTTTCGATTTTTATTTTATATACGACTTTAAATTTGAAAAATAATCGATTTAGTTTGAGAATGGAGAATGTGTGTAAAAGGGCCACTATTAGCATCTCAGTTACAATATTGCTCAGCTCGGTATCTAACAAGTTTTAGACATGTATGTGTCTTAAAAACACAGAGTAGAGAGCTCGAGACCTAAATACACACAAATAGTAATTGACTATATATAACATCAAAGTGGACACGTCAAGCTAAACCATACACTCATACAGTGGTAGATTTGAGCCTAAAAATGAGTCTAATAGATATATACGAGTGGCCTTGCAAAACAAAAATTAGAGAAATACGAGTGTGAAGCAACCAATGTGGAGGGTATTAAAGTATAATACTCCTTGAGAGTCTGAGTTGTATTCAATTAGGTTAAATAAGAGTACAGATACAAAAGAAATAAGTACAAAAGATAAGTACAAGAGATAAGTGAGATAAGTATAATTATAAAATACAAATTTAATATCTAATGTAACTAACTGTCTAACACTCCCCCGCAGTGGGAAGAGGAGGATCACGAATGGTCAGATTGGACTTGAATTCTGTAAATAATAAAGAAGGAAGACCCTTCATAAAGATATCAGCAAATTGGTATGAAGAAGGTACATGCAATACACACACCTCACCCTTAGCAACTTTTTCACGAACAAAGTGTAAATCAAGTTCAACATGTTTGGTACGTTGGTGCTGGACTGGATTAGAAGATAAGTAAACAGAACTAATATTATCACAAAATACAATAGTTGCTTTAGAGAGAGCAGTGTGTAACTCAAGAAGAAGATTTCTTAGCCATGTAGTCTCAGCAACAGCATTGGCCACGGCACGATATTCGGCCTCGGCGCTAGATCGAGAGACCACATGTTGTCGCTTGGAAGACCAAGAGACAAGATTATCACCAAGAAAGACACAATACCCAGAAGTGGAACGCCGAGTATCAGGACAACCAGCCCAATCAGCATCAGAATAGGCAATGAGAGTATCAGTAGACGAAGGACGAAGGAGAAGACCGTGAGAGAGAGTTCCTTGAAGATAACGAAGAATTTGTTTTAAAGCATGGAAATGAGGTTCACGCGGATCATGCATGAATAGGCAGATCTGTTGAAGAGCATAAGAAATATCTGGACTAGTAAAATTCAGATATTGAAGAGCCCCAGCAAGACTTCGATATAAGGAAGGATCAGAGATAGGGGGGCCAATAGAAGCAGATAATTTTGACTTCGTATCAACCGGAGTGAGACATGAATTACAAGAAGACATATTTGCACGATCAAGAATTTCACGTGCAAATTTAGTTTGAGAGAGAAAAAGCCCGTGAGAAGAACGAGTAGCTGAGATGCCAAGAAAATAATGCAGATTACCGAGATTTGTCATAGCAAACTCAGACGACAAAAGACGAGTGATAGACTGAATAAGAGAGGGGGAAGATGCAGTAAGAAGAATATCATCGACATATAAAAGCAAGAATGTTGTTTCCTGCCCCTGACGATGAATGAAGAGAGATGTATCAGCCTTGCTACTTATAAAACCTATTGAGGAAAGATAAGAAGCAAAACGATGGTACCAAGCTCGGGGAGCCTGTTTAAGACCATATAAGGCTTTACGAAGACGACAGACATGAGTAGGATATTGGGAATCAGCAAAACCTGGAGGTTGCTTCATATAGATAGTTTCATGGAGATGACCATGCAAGAATGCATTTTTGACATCAAACTGATGAATCGACCATGAGCGAGAAACAGCAAGACTGAGAACGGTTCTGATGGTTGCAGGCTTGACTACAGGACTAAATGTGTCATCGTAGTCAAAACCATGTTGTTGCGTGAATCCCTGAGCAACAAGACGAGCTTTATAGCGTTCGAGGGAACCATCAGAACGGAATTTATGACGAAAAACCCACTTGGAGCCAACAAGATTTACATTGGAAGGACAAGGGACCAAATCCCAAGTGCCATTGGAGTGAAGAGCAGAGAGCTCATCAGTCATGGCAGCCTTCCAATGAGGATCACGAAGAGCTTGTATGTAGGAACGAGGAAGAGGAGAAAAATCAGAGGTAGAAAGATTAAAAATATTTTTAGGCTTAAAAATTCCATGTTTTGCCCTTGTAGCCATGGAATGAGATGGAAGAGTAGAAGGACCACGAGGTGAGGAAGGTAAAGATGGAGGTGGAGAAGAAGGTGGGGGCGCATGTGTGGAAGATGCATGAGATGAACTCGGAGGGATCAAGTTTCGAAAGAGAAGTGGAGGCTCATCATCGCCCAAGAGAAATTCATAAGAAGGAGAATCATGAGAATGATAAGAAGAATAAGGAAAAATGTTTTCATCAAAAACAACATGACGAGAAATTATTACTTTATTAGAAGAAAGATCGAGACAACGATAACCACGATGGTTAGAAGGATATCCTAAAAAAATACATGCAGTAGACCTAGGAGCTAACTTATGAGATGCAGTGGCAGAAAGATTAGGGTAACACAGACAACCAAAAACTCGAAGATGGTCATAAACAGGAGAAGTTTGATAAAGAGGCTACAAAGGAGTGCGGAATGAGAGAGTTGTAGTAGGAAGAATATTGAGTAAGTGAGTGGCCATGTGAAGGGCTTCAACCCAAAAGGGGGGTGGGAGATTAGCCTGACAAATGAGAGTACGAGTAATGTTATTGATTGTACGAATAATGCGTTCCGCCTTACCATTTTGAGAAGATGTGTGAGGACAAGAAAAACGAAAAATAATACCAGTAGATTGAAAAAAAATAATGAAATGAATTATTGTCAAATTCTCGACCATTATCACATTGAAAAGATTTAATATCCTTGCAAAATTGAGTTTTAACATAACTTCGAAAATGCAAAAATATTTTGAAAACATCTGATTTAGCACGTAATGGAAAAACCCATAAAAAATGCGTAAAATCATCCAAGAAAAGCAAATAATATCGAAATCCACTAGAACTAGCAATTGGGGATGTCCATAAGTCAGAATGAATGATCTCAAAAGGAGATAAAGAGTGAGAAAAAGAACTAGAAAAAGGAAGTCTAGTGTGCTTTCCTAGTTGACAAGCATGACATAAATGATCAAAATGTGCCTTATTACATTTAATAAAACGTCTAGTAAATAAAAAATTAAAAACTGCAGATCCGGGATGACCTAAGCGACGATGCCAGATGACGGGATCGATAACGGCGAGTTTGATAGCGGAAGGAGCGGAAGGAGTAGAAGGAGATGAGGAAGAATAGACCGGATATAAATCTCTGGAGCTATTGCATCGAAAAGTCTGAGCCCCTGTTTTGAGATCCTTCACGGAGAAACCAAAAGGATCAAACTCAACAGAACAAAAATTATCCTTAGTGAACTGACGAACAGAAATTAAATTTTTTATGATATGTGGTGTAACAAGAATATTATGTAGAGAGTAAGAATATGGAGAGAAAGGAAGGGACGAGCTACCAATATGAGTGACCGGAAGAGAAGCACCATTACCAACCATAATTGATTTTGAATTAACACAAGGAAAACATGAAGAAAGTATACCTTGAGTTGATGCCATGTGAGAGCTAGCACCTGTGTCCATATACCAATCTGCTGGAGGTTGAGAAAGAGTCATAGTAGAATATAAGTGCGATAGATCGGAACTCTGCGGACTGGAAGCCAAATAATGCTGAGAATATGGTCCTGCATGAAGACCAAATGATGGCTGTTGTGCTGGTGTGGACTGACTGTGTTGCTGAAAAATTGGGGCTGCATGTTGCTGAAAAATTGGGCCTGCATGTTGCTGAAGAAGATTGGGCCCAAGCTGATGTGGAGTGATTATTGGGCTGCCTGCTGCATATATGGGCTGCTGTTGTAGTTGGGCTACTTGATGTTGTAGATGGGCCGCTTGCTGCTGAATTTGGGCCACTTGTTGCTGGAGAGGAGTTAGGCTACCATGAGCTGCATACATGGCAGCAGCTGTTGGACGAGAAGATGGGCCACCACGGACAGGAACTCTTGGAGAATAACCATGAAAAAAATTAGGAGCAGAACCCAAAATACCATTATACGATGTTGATGTATTAAAATGATTACTACGACCATAATTTCCTCTACCTTTTCCTCTACCCTTTCGACCATTACGTTGGTTATGAAAATTGGAATTCGTATGAGCAACAAGAAGAGTGGGCGAATCAGTAGAATGAGTAGAAGAAGAGTGACGAAGTTGACGAGTTTCATCCAAAATTAACATAGAACGAACCTCTCTAAAAGTAGGAAAAGGTGTTTTATGTTGTATAATATTAACAATGCTAGTATATGACTCAGGAAGACCATGAAGAGTTTGGAGCACAAGATTCTGATCAGATATAGGTTGTTCAACATCAGTAAGTGCATCAGAAAAACTTTTAAGCTTTTGACAATATTCAGTGATGGACAAGTTTCCTTTTTGAAAATTCGAAAGCTGTTCTTTTAAATGAAGAGCCCGAGATATTTTATTATCTCGAAAAAGAGAGTCCATAGCATCCCAAATTTCTTTTGAAGTGGCATCGATTTTGAAAACATCAGAAATTAGGTCCTGGTGAATAGTTGCAAAAAGCCAAGTACTAACTATAGCATCGATACGAAACCAAGTGGTATCAGTATCATCCTTAGGAGTAATAGTACCATCAATATAACCAAGAACAGAATGACTCATACACAATTTTCGAAACATTTCACGCCATTGTTGATAGCGCGGATCTTTTGTATTCAATTTAATGGGCACAAAATTGGCCGCATTGGTAACAGCATAAGCAGGATGATACAAAGATGCAATAGAAACAGAAGACTCTTTGATTGGCCATAAAGAGAAAATGCACTCGATGAAAGAGACAAACAAAAAACTCAGAGAAGAAGAACTAAAGAAACAAAAAAACAAAGCAAAGAACAGCAAAACAATTAGAACAACAAAGACTAGCAGAATAATATGAATAAGAAATAAAAGTGAAAGATCATGAAAGAACAAAGCAAGGAGCAAACAAGAGTAACCAACGTAATAGGAGAAAGAAAATAAAGTAAAGAGAAGAAAGAAATAATGACCGTAGCAGTAGTAGTGAAACACCAAATCGTAGTTGGGTCGTCTGGATTCTGCAACTACGGAGAGACCAATTTTAACGCAGTAGAGAAAATACGTATGAAGTTATTTTTGCTCTGATACCATGTTAAAGTATAATACTCCTTGAGAGTCTGAGTTGTATTCAATTAGATTAAATAAGAGTACAGATACAAAAGAGATAAGTACAAAAGATAAGTAAAAGAGATAAGTGAGACAAGTACAATTATAAAATACAAATCTAATATCTAATGTAACTAACTGTCTAACAGAGGGGACAATTTTAAAGGGGAGAACAAAACATTTGTTTTAAATAAGTACACATCAACAGTAAATAAATACGTTCATTTTACTATTCTTGATCTTTTATTATTGATCTATACGTGAGGATTTAAATTAAGTCAAAATGATTCTTTTTAGAGGAACCAATAATCCAATAATATTCTAATTGAGTGGAGTCTTATTATTTCAGGAACATATACTTTGTAAGGAAATGATCTTGTTCTCCATTTTAACTTTGAAGATATATATTATAGGGATAAAAGTTTTTTTTGGTACCCAAAGTTTGGAGTGAAACTCAATCTAGTACCCAAATTTTTATTGTACCAGAGTTAGTACCCACACTTTTATTTCCAACTCAATCTAGTATCTGCCGTTAATTTCCGTCAAATTTTCCGTCAAGCGCCTGGCTGGACTGCCTCGCTGGAAAAATAGTCTACATGGCATCAAAAGGTGCTGACGTGGAAAATAATGATGCTGATGTGGCAAAATTTTACCCAAACTTATGTTGATGTAGATTTTGTTATTTTTTTAATTTTTATACATAAAAATCTTAGACAAATTCCAAACAAAAAATCAACAGCCAAACAGTAACAAATATTGGATCAAATAGGTTTCAAAAAAAAAATATTGGATCAAATATAGAACCCTAATTTCTAAACACATTAGAGAGCAACCTCTTTCTTCTCTCTCTCGCCTCGCACCCACCATTTCTCCAATCTCTCTCTTCTCTTCTTCGATGAAATCCTCAATCGAGCGAGCCCGGAAGTGGAAGGAGGTTCGCGGCTTTGTGGGGAAATGGGGATTTTTGCTATGCTTTTAACAATCAGAGTGCCGTGGTAGTCCGGGGCGACGCCTCCACTGAGACGGTGGTCCGGAGTGACGCCTCCATGTCGTCGTTGGAGCCCTACTCTGCAGATCGACGGTGGCCGTGACAGTGTCGTCGCCTTGACGAAGATGATGAGTGGTCGAAGGTCATTGGGGAGAAGCTCATCGTCTTCGTCTTCGGTGTTGTCGGCGTGCAGCTCGTCGGTACGACGGGCACTCCCACCTGACCAGTTAATGTTTCAACTTTAACCGACTTTATTGTTTGAACCTTGTAATTTTTCAGATGGCTGTTGAATGAGAGAGCTTGCAGATTGTTGTAATGTGGATTCAAGCCCTAATGAAGCTTTTTGGTTCAAAAGTATATGAACTGGCTTTGCTGTTTGTGACTGTACATATATTGCTAATTTATGTTGTAGTCTAATTAGAAGAAAAGAGATAGGTTGCTTTTTATTTGGTTTTGATGATAATTAATTTTGGTCCGATTAAATTCTATTTATTTGATTTGATCTGTTAAAATAGAAATTGATACTCATTTTCAATTGAGTTTATGAAAATTCAAGATTGAGGCCACCAGAATCTTCAAAACGTGCTGGAAAGTTCAAACATTCAAAGGAAGGGAGGGTAGTGAAAGGAAGAAGATAAGGGCATTTGGGTAATTTTAAAAATATTTTGCCACATCGGCGTTATTTTTTAATTAAAAAATAAAAGTTCCCACGTCAGGATAAAAATAATAGTTTTTTTTTTCAACGTCAACAATGCATACTTAATGGACAAATTGACAGAAGGTGACGGTAGAAACTGTATTAGGTTCAAAATTAAAATATGGGCACTAGATTGGGTGTAAAATAAAAGTGGGTTACTAAATCTGGTACAATAAAAGTTTGGATTATAGATTGAATTTCACGCCAAACTTTGAGTAGAAAAAAATCTTTATCCGACGAGAAAATACATCAACTTGGAAACTACTAATTTTTTTGTCTAGGCCACTACAGACTCTTGTGTACGACCCTAAAAATCATGGATACTGGACATTGTTTCTTGAAGAGGATTAGTGTGAATTTGGCAAAGCTAAAAAGTGGCAAATTTAGAGGGATTAACATTATAATTGTTTCTGAATAAAATTATTGATTTGATCCTCTTTGTCAAAAAGGTAGTATACATTTTTTTTTAATTTGATTGAGTTTATTCAGTCTCAAATTGTTTTAAAAAATTGACCAAAATGGATTAACACTAACTAATGATAGTACCCATTAATATATAATGAATCTACCTTTTTTTTAAGTAAAAATATGGTAGATCTGAACATTAGCAATGAAACAACCCAACTTTTAATTTCTCATTTCATAGCATTGAAAATAAGTAACATAACTATTAAAAACATGTATAATAAAAAAGCAAAACTCCAAATACTAAAACTTAACTCTCAAATATTTAAGAATAACACAAAACTATCGAAATAAATTAAGGAAATATAATAATCTTAATGGGATTCAACTATGCAGCAACATGCTGGAGCACCGGGCTTTGAAGGATCACTTGGAACACAAATGGCGCCGGACGTATAATTTAACTCTGCGCATATTATTTCGCAATCCATACGAGTTTTGCATGGTAGATCTACAAAGCGACAATCACTTCCATGTGACTCTCCGGTACCTTAAAAAAACAAGAAATTTTTTAAAATTATTGTATTTATTTGGGTAAGTTATATACGAAAGATTGCATCGAAATAATAGGTTTAAAAGTGAATACCGAAAGATTGAGCGATGAGACAAACAATGAAAATTGCAACAACCGCACTTTGCTTGGAATTGAATACCATGATGATGCTCTTAAGAATGTGTATAAACTAAAACAAAAGAAGACTCGATTCTCTCTTTGTTGGCTTGTAATCCTATGCTTGCATGCACATATATATATACTACAAGGCAAAGGTTAGATGACGTCATGATAGTTTGAAACAAAAAAAAAAAGGAAATTCAAAAGGAAATTAGGTAACTTAGTAAAATACTAAAATGGGCTATTTCCTTTTCTTTTTTTTTTTTGGAGGGCTAGCTATTTCCTATTTTATTATAATACTCTACATAACTATTATTTTAACCTTCTAAATAACTGATAAAATTATTGCCTTGATATTAATCTAAAATTGGAGCATATTATGGAAATTATTACAAAATAGAAATCTCACATCATTTCCTTTTCTCATTCGTTTGACTATACCCGTATACCAGATATTGGTATTGTATCATTATTATATTGATTTGATTTTTCATCATTATTGTAGCACATACACTATCTATATAATGAATAAAACAATTTTTGAAGATTATTACAAAATACCAAATCAACAATTTCTATAAAAACAAAAAATAAATCAACAATTCCATTAATATTTTATAGCAATGCTATATGTACAAAGTTTATACAAAATGATGTGTCAATAAATAAGACATGACACATCAAATATTCTTTTGGTGACTTAGCTCAATATATCAAAACGCGCCACGTGTGCAATAAATCTAATAGACCGGGCGCTCCGCGCCAAAAAGTCATGGGAGGGTGGTGATATCATATACGTCG